>JAOYNN010319592.1:0-10031 GCA_025770095.1 Goniobranchus kuniei
GGTAACAGTGCTTGCTTGAGGATATACGTAGTGTTAAAAAAAGACGTCCATTGACTTCCATTGGCCTATTTGTCTTGTCGCGTCTGTGTCGCACCCTGAACTGACGGCCGCGGCTGCACTGGCCACGCGAAAACTTCTTGCAGTGTACTGTTTCGCAAAATCAGCCTCGCGTAACGTCTTCGAGAGGATCTGAGCTACTGACCTCGCCCTAGGGCCTAATACGGTGGAGTCAGAGATAAAAACCACAGATCTTTCCAGGTCATCACAACCTGTACTGTTTTGTTTGTTTGTTTGTTTGTTTTTTGGTCTTATTAATGTAAGTTTTCCAGCAATTAACCGGATCTGTAATGGGATCAGATGTCGGGGCTAGCTTGATTTCGAATCCTTTTCTGTCGGCATCATTTTTTATGCCAAAAAATACTGTGGTAGCACTACCATCTTCATTGAATTGTAGTTGTTTTCGTAGAAAACCTACTTGAGGGCTGATATCAAACGGTCTGCACATCACCGTTAGACACAACAAAGCTATACATTTTTGTCTAAGTCTATCTACAGACAATGACGCGTTCTGCCCCCATGTACGAAATAATTCTTTAATGGGTTGGACATCTAGAAGAGGTGTACGTCCTTAAGGGACACACGTAAATGTTTTTCCAAGAGCATGTATAATATTCAATAAATCTTTACATCGAATATCAAAATCATTGGCATCATAGAAGTGTACTTTTGTTGACAGAGCCATCTTTAGGAGTGACTGGGGTTTTGTGAAAATTAAGCAAGGTTGTACAAGAACGATGCAACAGATTCATGTCTCCCTTCAATTGGTGGTGGAAACTCAACATAAGATTCAATTCAATTCATTTTATATTTGTTCAAGTAAGAGTTATGTTGCTCAAGCGTGGATTTGGCGAAGAAGTGATGATATAGATTTAATACCGTGGGTGACCAGTTTTGACACCTTAGCTTATTTTTCCAGAAATCCTCCAAGCGAACCATTTCCACTTTTGATTTCTTAGTGGTTCTGGTAGTTGAAGACCTAGAGTTAAGCAAAAAAGATTGGCCTTTGGCAGTTGTATCGGATGAGATACTAACATTTGTTTTAACTTTTGTCAGATTCAATATCAATGGAAGCAATCATTTTAAGTCCCGTTTCTGCGTATCTTGCACATTTTGATACGACTGTTAGTGTAGGTCTGCTTTCTTTGTTGACCCCTTGATTGAAGTCATTCACTTTGTACAGTGGTGATATTTTTATTTTTTGTAGTGAGTCTCTGACGTGTTCAAACTCACGTTGATTATCATTGGTGGAACCTACAGTGTACTCATAGGAGGGACCATCGATAGTTTCTACATTCGATCCCGTGGATCGTAAGATGTGTTTGTCAGGGTTAGATCGATGCACATTGGCGACATTGTGTCCTTCAAGATCATGTAGGTCAGCGGTGAATCTAGATCTAGATCTACTAGGGAAGGTATCTTGTCTTGCTTCTATGTGATCTATTCTGGTATTTAGATTAGAACGACTTACACTGATTTCCTCCAGTTTTTGAGTATAGTATGGTCCTCTCTACCTTCTTTTTCATTCAAATTACTCATGTTGTAGCGACAAGAGCGGTGAAACTCTTCAGGCAATGTTGACCTGAAATCAAAATAAGGCCGCCATGTTCAACTTGCAACAAGAAAAGCGTCATCATTACACACCGTGTGTGTGTGTAATGCCAGTGACGTAGTACACTACACGACATTTGACCTCAATTTTCCTCCACCCTATCATCAGTCGTTGCCGACACCTTTATTCTCCCTGCCACTACTTTCAAACATTATATTGCACGAATACAAAATACGAATTGTAAAATGAACGTAAAATAATTACAACCGATGACCAGTTTAAAAGGATTTTTAACACTAAAATTCTATCTTTATAAGTACGAAGCACTGAAGAGCTCGAAGTCTCGAACTGTGCAAAAGATACGCCTAGATCCATCATTGGTCATTGTTTACACAAATCATCTCCAATAGCTTTCACATTGAAAATAACTCATTTTAATTCATTTATGTTGCAAAACAAGAAAAAACTCAGGCACATACTATGTTGGAGGGGTCAATGAAAGAACACTTTCAATCTTCGGTAAAATTTATTCCATGGCTGAGTCTGACAGATCGGTCATGGCAGCCTTCTTCGAGTGTCGGGTAAAAACAACATTTCACCTGGACAAATCTAGAACATAAATGCTATCAACCAATTCATGCAGGTTAATCACTCAGAAATATCAAACTAAAATCGACAAAAATCTATGAGGCCGATTTTGAGATATTTCAGGGTTGTTGTTTATTTTAGCAGGTCTAAGATTTTACAAGGAGAGATAACCGAAGAATTAAACAAAAATACTTTTAGACAAATAATAATCTAGCGAAAAACGTATTTACAAATCTTGCAAAAACAATACATTCATCTGCACTGTATTGAATAAGAGTGTGTTCATGATAAACTTGATAATACAAGTGTCAAAGTTTCAATTGAGAGATTGAGCATTCATGTAACAACAGTCAGCCAGCCGTATGCATGTACATTTTCGATGTCAAGTGGCAAAGCATCCGCCTTGTAACCGGGAGATCAAGTGTTCGATTTCCTGAATAATCATAAGTAAGATTTTAAGATTGGCAATTTAGTAACTGTCTCGCTTGGCGCTCACGGTTATGAGAACAGTTTAAGACTGGTCTGCCCGATGTCGGTATATTGTGACTGGCTGAGACATTTGAGGTGTGTTATACCTTATGTCTCATGTGTGGCAGCACATACACATGTCAAAACAACACGCTCACTGAGAAAACCTTCAATGTTGAATAGTGACCTTAAGCCCACAAAATAACTGATTCGTGTGCATGAAAACACAAACTCCCTAGATACCTGCTGGCACATATGACACAAGCACGATAGGATGGTCTCCACATCACTCGCTTGTCAGCAGTCTGCATTGTTTGGGATGTTATATGATGTTTCTTTAATTGTTTGTATAGAGCCGATTTCAAAAGGTTCATAACGTCAGCAAAAAATGATTCTTACAGGCTCTACATACCCTGTCATTGTTGTCTTCTTCTTTTTCCGGTTAATCACAAATGTTTGTGTACTCCACTTTAATTCACAGTTTTACAGACGCTACATTGGTTATGGCAAGGGTTTACTCCGGATACCCTTCCTGGCACAACAGAGTCTTGGGCTCTGGGACTGGTAAAAGAAGACAAAGGAGGAAATAACGAATGAAAGGAATAAACTTTGCCTGAACGGTGGCTTCTCAATGACTCTTCCACAATTTTCAGCTGCCAATGGTTCTTAGACAAAAACCACATGCAAATGGGACCTCCTAGTTCATTATCGATCTCTGGTAGAATTCGACATTCAAATCCTACCTACCGTAGGCTTAGAGTACACATAAAAATCAGAGCTCAATTGTTTCGAGAAGTCGACTCTAGGCCAGATTGATTCCGGGCCTTTTGGTTCTTTAAACGCATGTCGTATCACATCTAAACACTGGAGAGATCATTATTCCTTCAGACGTTTCATATCCCATTTCATTTGTATTTTCTGGCGGTGACAGTTGATACAAAGAGACGAATAAACTTGTAACTTCGTCAATCACAACAGTGGTCCAAACAATAAAGAATGGATGGCTGACTTGAAAATGAGAGTGCATCATTTCCTTTAGATGTGTGAAACACCGTGTGCCGTTCATATTTCAACCTGTTTTCTATTATATGAATGAACATTTTGTTGCTCTGTTCACCAAAATCATCTATGTCCTTCAGACTGCAGGATCATCTCTAGTATGCGTTGATTTCACCTGAAAGCCCCAATTTTGGAATTCATGGGAGTCTTTAACTGCATTTTGTGTATTACGAGAGCATTTCGCATACCGAAGACAGGAGGTACGTGGTCTTTCTGCATTATGGAACGAAATATATTCGATAGGACATTCCTCATCTCCAAAGAGGTTTATCAGTGCCGGGTGGGATATGATATTACCATAATGTTTGTACGCCGTATTGCACTATCGAATTTTCAATATGTGTTGGCGTTTAGTACTCTGAGCCCTCTGGATGGAGTGTCCTTTGCTCACTTATCCCGAACATATTTCTCATTAAAGAATGCAATAGAACGCTAAATAATTCAACAACAAAGAGCAACACAACAACAACAAAACAAACAATAAAAAACAAAACAAAGCAAAACAAAACAAAACAAAACGCAAACATGGACATGATATGAGGCACTATGTTGTTGGAATGAAACGTTTCCAATGCTTTATAGAGTCAAATTCTTGCCATGGCGTTATATAAGGAGCCGCCCACTCCAATCCCATCCAACCCACTCCCCCCAAAAAAAAACAAAAACAAAAACAAAACAAAACAAAAAAAACACAAAACAAACAAAGCAAAAAACCCAAACAATAACAAACAACAAAAAAACCAAAAAACAACAAACAAAAGAAAACAAAAACAAACCAATAAAAACAAAACCAAAAACAAAAAACACCCAATCAAATAAACACAAAAAACATAAAAAAACAATAACAGACGAAAACAATACCCGGAAAAACCCCCAAAACTAAAAACAGTACACACAAAAAACTCGCTCCGTTCAGTCGCAAAACTATGCTTTTAAATGAGCTTCCTTCTCGCACAAGGAGCATTTGAGTTGACACAACTCTGCTTTAAAATGAGGGGTCGAGCAGACAATATTTGCCTATACGTGGCATTTATGAGGCCCGTTATCTACCATGGGCAATAAACAATCTCCATTATATGGGTAAAAATGCGTGAACTGCTTCTTTCTTCTTCTTTCTTTAAGATGGTAGTGGATAGAAAAGTTTAAGCACTTTTCAACCATGAGGGTTATTTCAGTGGTATTCTTGTGGCTTGAACTCTGTTCTTCCTTCTGATTGGTGCAGATACTTTTGGAGTTTCGAGTCTTCTTGACTGTTTCTATGAGATTCGGGGTCGTTTTTCGTTGGCCCATTGTTTGGTTGTTACTCAGTTCCATGCCCCTCTCACCCGCGTCTTGGGTTCGACTGGGTTCCTGAGTGTTGGCCTTGCGGCTTGGACTGGTTTGGTTTATCCAGCTTTGAGCTGTTTATCTTGGACATATCCTGACTCTTTCCGCCCTCGTCTCGGTCCGGGTTGGTTTTATGTCCGGTGGTAGTTTCCGCCCTGTAGTTGCTAGTGAGTCCTTGCCTCCCCGACCCTCGTCTTCAGTTTGGTAGGTTTCTCACTACGCTTTACGACCAATGTTTTTCTGTTCTTTAGAAAAAGGATAAAATACTATACAAAATTGTACAAAACATTTATCCATCAAACAAATCTCATTTGCTAGATCTATGATGCAGAACGTAGTCCGTCAAAACGAAAACACCGTCCATTTGTTGATCACTTCTATCACTCTTATAAGTATCTGAGTTCTGTTTTAGACTTAGACCCAGTATTAAGCATAGATTGATTATGTCAGACTACTGTTAGACACATGTTATAACTGAGCTAATAGAATTATTAGATCTATATCTAGATTTAGTTCTACTCTAGATGTACCTGATTCTAAATCTCTGCTTTCCTAGTTTGATTCTCAAGATGGTATTCAATTGAACAGAGAATGAATGCGGGCAGATGCTGTCTGATATTGTGTCAGCAATGGTAGGCTCGAATAAGTCAATGTTGTAAACCCTTTTATTACACCGATCATTTTGAAATTATGCATGTGAATACAAAATTATTTGTTCTATAGAAATTTTAATTTTTAAGTGAGTCAGTTTTAAAATGATGACGTTATTAGCTTTTAAAGTTGGAGAAGGTTTTGGGGCAATCCGATATATATATAAAAAACGCGCGCAATGTTGAGCTGATAACGTTTTTATCTTTTGTTAAATTGACATTAAATTTAGCATGGATCTAGCAGAGTTCACATTTAGTACGCATGCAAATTTTCACAAAGTTCTATCGAAATTTAAGGAAGATATATTATCTTGAATACAACTCTTCAGAAACTCGAAAAACGACATTTCTCGTCCATTTTGAGCACCTTTAAACCACACGGATTTATGATCCTCCAAATTATTCACACATGCCCGTACTCACTTTAAGTTTACAAAATAAGCAGAGAATACTTAAAAACAATCATTATACTAAATGATCCTATTGAATTAATTATTGCTTGTAATTAAAAGAGTTCTCCTGATGCTTACAATCAATTTGATCTTGTTTTGAATTCGACGTGAACTTCACAGGAACATTTCAAAACCGTACGATTAGTTTTGGACAGTTCTGAACCTATCTTTTAAATTCAATTTTAGATCTAGATCTAGACATAGATCTAGGTCTAGATCTAATTTGTGGATCTAGATCTAAAGTTAGGCTTGATTTCTTTGCTTTTAAAAGAATGGGTCTAACCCGAGCTGATAAGATTGTCATTGAGGCATTTTGTTTCAAGAAAAGGTTGTCTGCAAGAATCCAAACAGAATTTCGAAATAGGAAATGGACAAAGTCTTAAATTAATCAAAAGTTGTTGGAAAGACATTATCATTGAATAAATAAGGAAAGCAATAAGAGTTTGGAGGAAGCGTTTGCAATGTGCAGTCAGACAACGAGACGGCTCCTCAGAACCTTTCATGACTGGGTATTCACTCAAAAAATAATTCATCAAGGCGCGTTCTTTTCGTATATTGATTCCCCTTGGTAATATTTACGTTGTCCAAAAAGTATTAAATCACTTTAAATGAAATGTTGTACATAACTTTTTGTGTCGATATCTAACATATGTGTGAAGTTTCACGAATTTTTGTAAATTATTATTATCCCTTTAACGCCTCTAAATACGGCGCATTTCTTTTGGCTCACCCAATATATATTGAAAACAATCCCGTGAAGTCAAATAGACGCAGGAGTAGATAGCGTGCATTCTCCAGACAACAGTGTAATGTATCTTAAAACCAACATGAGGAAATGCAACCGTACATGTTATAAGGCACTTATACCAAGGGACGAAAATAGCTGGTTGAAATTTTGCCATCACTTACTGGAGAAAATGGCCGACGAGTAAGTCTTTAGTGATGAAAGTTGTTTCGTAACAGTAGCAAAGTTCCAGGCAGTTCCGGGAAGTCACAACATTTCAACAAAGAAGCCACCAACATGGCACAAGTCCGAAGCTTGCACACCTCCCCTCGACATTGCAAAATTCCAAGGTCGAAATAGTAAATAGCATGTAAGTTAAGCAAAGTCAGCCGCCTTAACCTTCGCATATCGGCGGCAGAAAAACACCATGAAACAATCGAGCACGCAAGTGATTCATGGAAAGTCAATGTCTTTTGTTCCATATCCGAGAACGTGAATGGACCCTTCTTTTTCGCGGAGAACATAGTACAAGGTCCAGCTTATCTGGATATGTTGCAGCAGAGGCTTTCTTACTCAACAGGAAGAAAATTTGAACGGCTCCTATTCCAGCTAGATATAGCGCCCCCTTCCCCCCCAACCCCTCACTGTCTTTGGGATGTACGCAATTTCCTCAACACCCCATTCTTCGGAATCGAAGGATTGCGGAGAGTTGACTACGGATCTATCCTTTACGCTTGGCCTCCAAGATTATCACTTCTCGAAACATGTGATCTTACCTCAAACCATCAGTCACTACATGCCAAATGAGATCTTGGTAGCCCATTGGTCTTCCACTTCCGGTTTACCCATATGGTCGAATGCACACTTTTCTTTGTTCTACCCTTAAAGTTTATTGAATTCGTGTTATTATACTAGAATTTCAAGGATTACTTTAAATAAATCTTGAGTTAGTTTTGTGGTGTTAAAAACTAAAAAAAAGTTGTTTTATAGCATCAGTTGATTTGAAAGATGCTTACTCTAGTGTTCCAATTCGGGAAAAAGGTCAAGAATGCTTAGAGTTTTATTGGAACAACATTCTCTACAAATTCAAAGTCTTCCCAAACGGACTGGCTTGTTGTCCAAGTTTATTCATAAAGTTGTTAAACCAATTTTGGCTTTTCTTCATGATAAGGGATTGACAAGTACAATGTTTATCGATGATACCGTACTCATTGGAGGTACTGTTGGGGAATGCTTGCTCAATGCATCGGAAACGGTAAATCTTTTCAGAAAATTAGGGTTTATGGTACAACCTACAAAGAGTCAACTGAAACCACAAAATTGTATTGTTTATCTAAGTTTTTTCATAGATTCACTGTGTATGACAGTGTGGTTGACTGAAGAGAAAAATGTTAAAATTAAAACTTCTTGTAAAGGTCTGCTAAAAAAGAAAGAAACCACCACCAGAGAGCTTGCCAAAGTAATAGGAAAATTGGTAGCAAGTTTTCCAGGGGTAATGCATCGGTCACTTTGGTATAGAAATGTAGAAGAAGGTAAAAAAACAGAGCCTAAAATTAAACAATGGAAATTTTGAGGCAATACCGTATGTGTCTTTGGCTGCCAGAGAAGAACTCCAGTGGTGGTATGATAATATTATGAAACCTGTAAATGTAATACAACATGAAAAACCTAATCTTGTTGTACATACTGATGCATCATTGAAAGCCTGGGGTTGCACATCAGGATCAATTAAAATTGGTGGAGAGTGGACGTCTGTAGAAGCTTCTGAAAACATAAATGGTTTAGAACTAAAAAGCAATGTTGCTAGCTTCAAAAATATTCACTAAGACTGCAACAAACTGTCAAATTAAAATAATGACAGATAACATGACTGCTATGGCTTGTATAAATAATATGGAGTCTAGTCATTCATCTGCATGCAATAAAATAACAAAACAGATTTGGCAGTTGTGTGCCGAGAAGAACGTATGGCTATCGGCGGCTTATATTGCTAGTAAGGAGAATGTCATTGCTGATGCTGAATCTAGGAAAATAAACTTAGACATGGAAGAGACGATTAAAACAGATATCCTAAAAGAAGACCTGGAAATCCTAAATTCCTGTCCCAATTATGACCTAATTGCATCAAGAAACTTATTTGTTGCATAGTCTCAGGAAGAGATACAAAAGTAAAGGAAGTTCAGAAGAGTCTTCCAGCCTATTCACAACGTCGTGGAGATCTGAAACAGTCAGAAACTATGAAAATTACATTGCAAAGTGGAAACAGTATGCAGATATGGAAGGCTGCAGTTTCATTTCACCATCTATAGCTTAAGCTAATTTTTTTTTATCTGAACTGTTTAACAATGCTATCTGTGTGGCCAGATCAGCATTATCAAACCTCTTTGAATTGGAAAAAGGTGTTGCTTTCGGTGAACATACTGTAGACAAAAGATTAATGAAGGGCATTTATGAAAAGCGGCCGGCATTACCAAAATACTCGGAGACATGGGGGTGTTTATTTGGTATTTGATTATTTTGAGAAACTTGGTAGATCTATAAACTTGCCTCTGAAGGAACTTACATGGAAGTTAGTATTGATGTTTGCCGTACTGACAGCTCAGAGATGCCAGACTTTACAGTCACTGGATATTAACAATATGAAACTAAAGGAAAACAACTGTGTGTTTTATATCACTGACTTAATGAAACAGTCTAGGCCAAGCAAACATTTGTCCCCTATAAAACTCATGGAAAAAATATTAAATGCTTATTTAAAGAAAACTACAGGATTGAGGAAGTCTGAAACAAAGTTGTTCATAAGCATTTGTAAGACCTCATAAGGCAGCATAGAATGATACTCTAGCAAGGTGGATTAAGCACAGCTGAAGGGCTGCTGGAATTGACACAGAAAAGTATTAGGCACACAGTACTCGTGCAGCTAGTGTATCAGCTGCTAGTCAAAAAGGGGGTAGCTGTATCAGCTGCTAGTCTAAAAGGGGTAGCTGCATCAGCTGCTAGTCTAAAAGGGGTAGCTGTATCAGCTGCTAGTCTAAAAGGGGTAGCTGTATCAGCTGCTAGTCTAAAAGGGGTAGCTGTATCAGCTGCTAGTCTAAAAGGGGTAGCTGTATCAGCTGCTAGTCTAAAAGGGGTAGCTGTATCAGCTGCTAGTCTAA
>JAOYNN010319703.1:0-10031 GCA_025770095.1 Goniobranchus kuniei
AGAGAGAGAGAGAGAGAGAGAGAGAGAGAGAGAGAGACAGACAGACAGACAGACAGACAGACAGACAGACAGACGACGCGAGACTTACACAGTAAGAGAGCGTTCTATAGTGGAGAGTTTCTTTCCCGGAAAGAATAAGCTTGCTTGCTGAAGTCGGGAGCGTGTGGCGTGCTAAAATACGGTATCAGTAAGCTATTAAAGTCACTTTACACTTCAGGTCATGTCGACATAAAAGAAAAGAGTGGGGAAAATATCGCCTTACACGATGTCGACATAGTAATACTGTACTGAGAAAAAAATTGGGAATTCTAAGTCATGTCGACTTAAGCCAAAAGTCTACTTAAGAGACGTCGAAATATATGGGTTCTACTGTATGTCCTCAGAACATAGACAAGAATGGTCTACCTCTCAAACATATTCAGGAGAGAACTCATAACGTTAAACTCAAAACATACAATGGAACAAACATTCAACCTCTTGGAAAGTTAACACATTTTTGTCAATACAAACAACATGAGTGGATTAAAACGACTTCTTCATTGTAAATGTAGAAGGTCCAGCAATAGCAGGATTACCTTTATGACAGAAAAGGAAAACTACCAGGAAAAGCTAGATTATTTCTGAAAGAAAACGCTGAACCAAGAATTGACCCACCTAGGAAATATTCAGTTCATCTCAAACAGTCACTTAAAAAAAGAACTTGACAAGATGGAAAGAGAAGGTGTGATAAGAAAGGTATCAGAACATTCTGACTGGTGCAGCAGCATCACTACAGTCATCAAAGCAAATGGATCACTGAGAGTCTGTTTGGATCCCAAATAGCTGAACAGCAATCTCAAATGGTGTCCACGCAAAACAAACACAATTGAAGAAATAACTCACAACTTCCATGGATTTAAATATTGTTCAAAACTAAATGCCATGAGTAGATACAGTATGGTGTTTAGAAATCGCTGAGGAATGCCAACTACTGACTACATTCAGAACATCCCATGGTCGGTACCGTTTTAAAAGACTACCCTTTGGGTTGAATGTGTCGCAGGATATTTTTCAACAAAAGATTGATGACATAATTGAAAATTGCCCAGGAACTGTGTCAATTCACGATGACATTGTGTTATACGGTAGGACAGAACAAGAGCATGATAACAATTTGTTGAATCTCATGAAGATTGCCAAAACAAACGGTCTTGTTTTCAACAGTCAAAAATGCAGCATCAAAGAAAATCAAATTTCATTTTTTGGAATGATATACACTACCGGTGGTGTGAAACCAGATCCTGAGAAGGTAGGCCTACAGGACATTCACGCTATTCCAACACAGTGTTCAAAAAAAGGAACTATGGCAATTTATGGGTGCTATCAATTACCTATCACCATTCATAGCCAACCTATCAGTAGCATCAGAAGCTCTCAGACAGCTGATACGTGAAGACATACCCTTTGAATAGTCTGAAGACTATCAACATATTTTTGATCAACTGAAATCTCTTATTTCTGAAAATGCTTGTCTGAAATACTACAATACCAAGCGCCAACATATTTAATGGTCGATACAAGTTTAAAAGGCTTAGGAGCAGTCCTACTTCAACCAGAAAGAAGCGGAGAAGAAGCTTAAATACTCATTACATGTACCAACCTATTACATACTATCAAATCCTTAACACCAGGTGAAAAAAGCATGGCAAACATTGAACAAGAACTTTTAGCAGTGAAATTTGCCATCAAAAGATATCATACTTTTAACAGACCATTTATTGTTTTATCTGACCATAAACCTCTGGAGATGATCACTAAAACATTCTCTAGCATCAGCACCACCAAGACTACAAGCTTTACCTGTTGATATTCAAGGTTATGATTTCAATGTGAAATATATCCCAGGAACTGAAATTGGACTGGCAGATACTTTAAGTCGTCTTCCTAGCATTATGAATAACACAAATTTGAAACCAGATATTCAAATTAACATTTACAAATTCCAGGAAAACAGACTTAACTGACTCAAAAGTGAAATCCAGGAGGATCCAATTCTCAACACATTGAAAGAGATAATTTACATTGGATGGCCAAACAATATCAAGGACATACCAACCACAATTAGAACATATTGCCGATGAGAGATAAACTAAGTGTTGAAAATGATCTCTATATTCAAAGGTGAAAGGATCATAATTCCTGAAACTAAACAAAAATATATTCTGAGAAATTTACACAGTGGACATTTTCGAATATCTAAAACTCTTCTCAGAGCAAGATCAGATGTATAGGCCTACTGGCCAAACATGAACAAAGAAACTGAAGCTATGTGCAAATCATGTGAAACATGCCAAGAACATAGTAGACACAATGTCAAAGTAACACTCATACATAGTGAATTTCCACAAAGACCTTGGAGTACAATTGCAACTGATATATTTACTATCAATTCAGAGGACTATATCATCATAGCAGATTATAATTCAAAATTTCCAATCATCAAGAAACTTCCTGAACTTTGTCCATCTTCAACAATTGCAAAACTTTTTCAACATTATTGTGCTATGTATTTGGAATTTCAGATACTATTCGTTCTGACAATGGACCCCATTTCGTCGGGGTCTACCTAGCCATAGAGGATAGGTGGACCCCGGGGTCTGCCTAACCATAGAGTATGATAGAGGATACGTGGACCCCAGGTTCTGCTTAGTCATAGAGGATAGGTCAAACCCAGTATCTACCTAGCAAAATACTGGATAAGAGAATCTATAGGTGGCCCCAGGGATATACTTAGCGATAAAGGATTGGTGGACCCCCGAGTTTGGCAAAATACTGGATTCTTGGATAGGTCTTTAAGTACCAGTACCGATCCCATATAAATATATAATTTATATTATTATTGATTTATATATCACAAGCAATGACATGCAAAAGTGAAAAAATAATAATTGTTAAAAAGACAACAACAACAAAAAACCCACAACAAAACAGCAAACAAACACACACAAAAAAGAAAAAACAAAACAAAAATAAAACAAAACTTAGCCTCACTTTACTACATACATGTCTAACATCATTTTGAAAAAAAAAACATTACAAACAATTACACAGCTTTGTTGAGGTTTATATATATATATATATATATAGTTTTTGTGTTTATTTTTGCTTTTCTTTCTTTTGTTTTCTTTAAGTACTTTTATTCAAATGTCACCAGATCAAAAATATACCTGTACTTTTGACAATAATACATGTATGTATTATGTATGAAATACAATCAAGTACCCGGTAGATTTACGTGTAAATATGCTGAAAGAAACAAAATCTAAGTGTTAGATCTGTACCAGAGTATTTTCCTCCATCATCTGCTGTAAAACTGAGGAGAAAAAAAAGAGCTGGAGAAAAAATTAATCTAAAAAGATAAAGACATAGGGGTAGGAGTAGGACCAGAACAGGTTCATTATCCTGTGAGAGGAGAAAAGAGGCCATGATTTGCATAAAATCTCATTACGAGATATCCATGTATCCAGGAAAACAGAAAACAAAAGAAACTATCGGTACGTGTGTAACTGTAATGTTATATATATAATTAATATATAATTAAATCAATATATATATCATCAATGTAGATTAGAGTTCCTCTCTCTCTCTCTCTCTCTCTCTCTCTCTCTCTCTCTCTCTCTCTCTCTCGCTCTCTCTGGACTAGATTCAAGTCCTGCCTATCGAACTTGATGGACATGCCACTCGAACCTGCCATTCCTTAGCCCAGAACACAATGACAATGGCATATAACAGTGTGTTGGGAGTGATTGATAATGATAAAGATAGATCTAAACGTCTATCGGTGTTCGATACAACATGTACTACTCCAGATTCGACCAAATAGTACGCTGGAATTTACCTAAAAGACAAATCACATAAATCTTTTTAAGTGAAAAAATGTATAAACAACAAGATTTAGGGAGAAATATAGATTTCTAGATTTGCTAGGGTTATTGACGAACCGAGTCGGCCAGCCATGATTTTGTGTTGTTTTTTTGTTGTTGTAAACCTAACCTAACATGGCGATGTCAGACAGCTTTTCATTGGTCTGGATTTACCTACATGACAGCTTTTCATTTGTCCGGGGTCCACGTATCCACTTCGTGACAAAATACTGTCAATCTGGTGTCCCCTGATGAACTGATCTAGTTCTAGATCCATTTATCTTCTTAATTTATTTAAATTGCTGAAAGCGATAAAGGACAAAGATCTTGCCAACAGGTCAGGAGAGAATCAATTCTCACCGGTTACAGTGGCACAGTGGTAGTGCGTTGGTCTTGCAACTGAAAGGTCACAGGATCGATTCCCGGTACGGGCATTGTGGTTTATCCCTTGGGCATGGTTATTAACACAAATTGCCTCCGTTTCGCGGTGCTGACGCTCAGCTTTCGGTTAAAAATCCTTTGGGGATGAATAGAGTGGTAATTTTTAAATTCTTTCTCGGGAAAGTTTCTTGCTAGTATAACAGTGGAAACAGCAAGCTAGGATTACCAACATACCTTCTGGACAGGTTACAGAAAATTCAAAATAAGGCAGCACGACTGATCAAAAGAGCCAAGAAATATGAAAACTCTAAAAAGCTTTTAAAGTGGCATTTTGACATTTTATTTTTGTCATAAATATTGGAATGACAGGTTGATGATTGTGAGCATCCATATATTTATGCACTGCCTTGTGCATAAAAAAAGTTGGCCTATATTTAACAAAAACATGACAAATTACACAATTCAAACTCCTGCTTCCAATAAAATATAAATAATTGAAAAACAAAAACAAAATAGCACAAATAATTATGAGTCTGTAAAGTAAATAAATAAATAAATATAATAAATAAATCTACAATAAAAATGCATAGGCAGGAAGGGCCAGTCACATGTTAAAAATGATTGAGTTAATAGAAAGAATTTCTCCTTAGTCATTTGCATTTTCTTTCATCAAAATTGGTCCAGCAACTAGTAAGATACGCCCAAAATAGTGTGGCATGGTGATGATCTAATTGAATGATATCGCCAGGGCAGTTGCCAGCCTGTAAGTTACTTTAGGAGACTAGATCATTTCGACTTTTTGTCACAAATGTTGTTACAGCTTTAAGTTTAAGTGATCAAAAATTTGGGGAGAGGACACTATCCATCTCAAAATATTATCACCATCATCAAGCTCACGAATGATTTAAATTGTATGATAATGGTAGGTGTGTTAATCAATCATTAGATGTGATGTGCCAAATCCTTTGACTGGCATGGTGTGAAAACTAACCATCATATTGACCATGCTTTATTACAATTGATATACCTTTGGCTTGCTTGGACCAATTTGATTGGGGTGGGGTGCAATCAACTCATTATGAAGCTCTCTGCAATGTGCAATGGGCCATACCTGTCTGCGCAATTTATTTGGGGACACCCTATAGAGACATTATATATGTGTGTATATATCAATATATCTATGCAATATACAGTAAAACTCTGCTATGGCGAGAATGGGCGGACCAGGCACATGTTCTCGTCATTGCAAGTTCTAGTTGTTCCAGAATGATGAATTTACAAGGAGAAATAAAAGGAAATAATCTAATCTTCTAACAGGCATCATAGGCTTATTACTACACGTGGCATGAGAACACCAATGGCACCATGCACACTCGAGTCAGGCAAAGACGAAAAGGGGAAAGGTGGTAAATGGACAATGAGGTGGGGTGGGGTGAGTTTCAAGAAACTTTTTGACCAGGAAGGACAGAAAATCTCTCGTTATTACTGAGATGGTCATCCACGAGCTCTTGTTAAACCCGATCGTTCATTCCAAAGAGTAAGAAGGATAAAAAATGGGGATTGAAAAATGTCTCATTCCAGAGTTCTCGTTATTATTGTTGTCGTTATTAGTGGACTCCACTGTATAGGCTTTATGTATCGTCATCATGAGGTGCCTTGTAGGACGGCACTGGTGATCATGTCCCTCCAACCATCATCATCACTTGCAGCTTCGAGCAAGTCCTTCAAACTCTTCAATCCCATCCAAGATGTTACATTGTCCAAAATATTTTTTTCTCGCTATCTTCCACTTCCTCTCTGTCCATCCAATTTGCCAGTAGCAGCCAGATGTTCTAATCCTTCTGATCTAGTGACATGGCCCATGAAGTAGGCCTGTCTCTTCCTGACCTTGTTCTACACCTCTCTCTGTGTGTTGGCTTCCCTCAGAATTTCAATGTTCTTCATATATGGGCCTATATGTATATATGTATGTGTATATGTAAACATAAAACAATGTTTGGAAAATTTTAACATCATGACTGTGAAAAAGAATGAATAACCTTGTTGTTTACAAGTTCAATGGTCTAGAATGATGAATCATGCTTGATCCATTGTCTCTGTCCATCAATGCTTTCCTTTTTAACTCATTCACTACTGCCCATTTTGATCATACCTAACCACTCCTATCAAGGATAACTCATACCACATTTTTACTAATGCTACAGTAACAAACCTAAAGGAAAACAGAGTAAAAACATTGAACTGTTATATGAAAAATGAATTTTTGCTTTGCCTTGTTTGTTCAGTTCTAGACACTTTATTTCAAGGCCTACATCTTGAGGGCGAGTTAGATTTTTCCTTCAAGAATTTGCCAGTACAAGGCCCAGACTCAACCGATTTGTCATCAAAGCTTTAGCCTCCATTTTCTGACAATCCTCTTCATTAAAAAAAATAATAAGGATCATAACCACTGTCGTCCATTGATCTGACTCATGTATCAGGCACAAGGCCCAAATGGGTGTAAGGACACTGAAAATATATTGTTCTATGTGCTTTTGCATTGACATTTCATATGACAAGATGGCAAAAACCAGTGCTTGACAGCACAAGACATAGAATCATATAATCAATCCAAGGGAAACTAATCCTGTTAATATAATCTTTTACAAAGAGACAGATAAAGGTTGCAGGATGGGGTTCCATCTGAAAAATGTCACAGCCTAATATGTGCCCGCTCTGACAGGAAAAAACAGAAAAGTATTGACCGCTGACAAAGGTTGCAAGAGAGAATGGTATATTGACTTCAACTGACACATATGGGGTCATGATAGTTGGGTAATGTTAAGTAACAGAGGTAGAGAGAGGGGAAGAAGAATTCAAAGGGAATCAGTAAAGATGGTATTTACATGGCACACTTTCCACGGTGTAGCCATGCTCACGGCGTTTTACGATGACATTTTACTCCCCTGACCAAGAGCGACACAGAACATTACAAATGAGACTTGCAGCCTGTTAAGCGCGAATACATTTTTTTCGGACAGAGACAGTGCTGTCTCAATGGCCAGATACTCATTCACACCTGAGTCGAGTGAGGTAATCGAAGTAAAGTGTCTAACGCAAGAACACAACGCTGATGACTTATGGTTAAGAGCATGACTGCACACTAGCGAGGCTTGAACCCACGTGGTCTCACACATTTATACTGACCCTGGTGAATGCCTCTTGACTCTTGATTTATGCCGAGATGTGAACACCATTTAGCCACCGAATCCAACTCTAAACTTTAAAGTTTCAGTGCACATCAATTGCTTATAACAAACTTTAAAAATAAGACGTAAAGTCAATTTATATATAGGTTATTGTTAACATTTGACTGACATATCAGTACAGAACCTTCTTCCATCTATTTTTGAGACAACTCGATGGACACATTCCTCCCATGGTAGAAATCCCAAACAATTAACTTCATTTCATTTTCAAATAATTAAATTTGTTTATTTAAACCAAATGCATTTTACAATTTATTACAAAAACAATTGTTAAAAAAAATATTTCAAACATGAGAGATGTAATTAACCAAATGGACAGTGTCTTCATAAGGAAAAAAAATTCAGCCACATCACAATTTGGAGAAGACTGGGGTTTCTTTCTGCATGGTGGCCATAGCAGCTTTCATCACATCTTCCGACTGAAGGGCTAAGCTGTTGTATGTGACCTGCAAACCCAGAAATACCATAAAATTACCAATAGTGTCACCAGCAAGGAGTGCAAGATCTCCACAAGATGAATTTTTAGATTTATTTGAGAACACTGATCAAAATATTTTTACATCTGAGCTTTGGCATAAAAGTACAACATTATATAAAACATTTGGATGTAAATGCAGCATTTGAAATACAGAAAATTTTCATAAAAAGCCAAAATTTAAATTAAAATTTTATTTTGTAGACACTTACATAGGGCTGCCCCTATTCGTAGTACCACTATAAATAGCAACGGGACTTTGTGTTCTTCTGGCTTAAACTCAGCTCTTGGCCATGTATAGTACTAATAACAATAGCAGTATTCGTAGTACTACTATAAATATCAACAGGAATTTACTGTTTTTTATATGTCTTGAAGGGTATTCTGGTAAGATCGTGCACCCCTAAGATAAGCGCCATTTTGTCACTACACCAAGACTACTGCCTTTTGTCACTACACCAAGACTACTGCCAAGCTCACACCTCCCTCACTTAATACTACTAACAGCTTTTTTTCACATCTGGGCTACTGTGGTAGACATTTCAGACATGTATAATATATACTTTCAACATAATGTCAAAATCACACACCCTATTTTTTTTTCTCTTTCTTTTTTTTTTGAAGAAGGCAAGAAGAAAAGAAAATTAATAAAATAGACCCTGTTTCATGACATTTCTTCTCTCATATAAATGAAATATTACTCCATTTAGAGGGGGCAATTATCACACAATCACCGCATCTAAAAATAAAGTTCTCAGTACAATATCACATTATCAGGAATAAACAAGGTATGAATTAAAGTTCTTCTCTTTTTTAAAGTGCATATAATTGCCTTCAAATCTCTGCCAAAAGAAATGTGAAAATAAATATTATGGAAATCATTGTTAGTGTTGACCAAACTAATATTATTGTTCCTAGAGAAAGAGACAAAAGAGGGATAGGAGAAGACAAGAGATGGCAAAGAGAGATTTTATGAAAGGGAGGGAGAGGGAGGCAGAGGGTGAGTGGAGTGGAGGTTCGGGGGGTTGGGGGGAGAGACAGATAGAGAGAGACAGAGACAGAGAGAGAAAGGCAGACAGACAAACAGACATACAGACAGACAGACACACAGACATCACATGGGTTGTAAGGAGACTGGGTCTTGCTGCGACCACACATAATATCCAAAATATAAAGGATATGTTAGGTCTGAATAGCCAGAGAAACCTGCATAATAATATAAAAAGACAAGGTGAAAATATAAATGTACACAAGTAAACACAATCAACCCCCAGGTGCACTGGAGTAAAAAAGATGATGGGACTAATGAAAGGGTGCTCGTGCGGACAGGCCCTTCTGAAGTGAGAAGTGTTCACTCAAACCCGAACCCCTCAAAGCAGGCCGAAGGACGTACATCACATTGCACTGGCACATCATGGCTTCAGTTCCAGCAACAGTGTAAACTAGTGGCCTGTTTGTATTGACCTTGACAGTAACCAGTACCATAGTTGTGTCCTGGGTATGACATTAAACTGCATCCGTCAGACAATCAGCAACTAAGTCGGTAACCCGGTCAATTTATCTTGATGAGGAGGGTAATGGAATCCAGTAGGATTAAAAATAAGACCTGCAAAGGGCAGATGATCGTAATCAGGACAACAGCCATCCACAGACCCCCACTGCCTTGTGGGTTAGTCGTAAAAAAAGGCTAGCGGAGAGCCCGTACACGAAGCGGCAGTAGGCAAGGGGTAAGCACTGCTGTAAATTCCCTAGTACATCATGGACCAAAACTCAGAAATGAATTCAGTTAACAACTTGAAGGGGATTTGCGATTCAGATCCAAATCCCTTGTTTGGTAGGGACAGCCATGTGCAGCAAGTGGTTCCAGTTCGTCATCCCGCATCTGCTTGCACCAAAGACCAACCATCAAAAATAGCTACATGGAATGTGACACCACTATAACAAAAACGAAAAATAGATAATGTTGATCAGGAAATGGATAGAATGAAACTTAACATCCTGGGACTTGCTGAAGTAAGATGGAAA
>JAOYNN010319814.1:0-15691 GCA_025770095.1 Goniobranchus kuniei
TTTTACATTGTACCAACTGGCTATTTTGATTACACTGTGTTGGGTTGGGTTTAGTAAAAAACGAAACTAGAAAACTAAACATCTGTCAGAAGACAAAGAATGGTCATTTTACCTTCTTTCTTTTTTACATTGTACCAACTGGCTATTTTGATTACACTGTGTTGGGTTGGGTTTAGTAAAAAACGAAACTAGAAAACTATAAACAGCTATCAAAATAAGAACAACAATATTAGGCTTACCTTCTGCCTTCTACAAATTATACCAACTGGCTATTTTGATTATGCCATTAGGGTGAGTTTCACCATAGTTTTCTTTTCTTAAGACTACAGCTTCCATGTTTTTTGCTCTTTGTTTTTTTACATCCACCCAACCCTCTCCGCCCTCGTCCCAAGCTTGACAAGCACAGTTTTGCTGTCTTGTCTTGTGTCATGGTTAATAAATTCAAAAGGGTAGCGAAAGTCGGCATGGCATGGACTAGCCTAGAGGTGAGCAGTTATGAAGCCCCTTTTCCCAGTGCTGTGCTGTGCATGAGCCAATTACATGTATTTTAATCGACCAATCAAGCCGGCGGTCTGGATAGTTTAGTCGATCCAAAAATCTCAGCTCGTTGCCGATTAACGATCCTATGCTTTTATATTAATTTGGCTCGTTTGGTCAAGCCGAGTTGGTAGCCTCTCCGCCACCACTTGTGTCATGGTGTTAGCGATTCGGAAGGGGAGGGAGAGCTGACTTTGAATGGCCTTCCTTTCCCCTTGCTTTCCCCCACCTCATCTAAAAGCTAGAGGAGTGATTACAACTCACCGCATGCCAGGGTCCCATTGCCTAAGGTGAGCACTCGCAAACCATTTTCCATTTTCGAGGCCGTGCTGAGGTTCCCTTCGATCGATTGATGGAAAAAGCAAAAAGTAGAGGTCATGGGGAACCTCGGCAGGGCCTCGAAAACGGAAAATGGTTTGCGAGCGCTCGCCTTTGGCAACGGGAGGCAGATTTCAGGCATTCGATGACGAGTTGAGCTTATCGTCAGGTCAGTCCTACATTGATATGGGTTGGTGGCTGCAAAAGATCAAGTTGGGATCGTTCCTACCGATCTTTCTTAAATTTGGACGATTAAGTTTGAGCTGAATACATGACTTAATCTGCCCACCAGTACACTGAACCAGACATTATTAGAAAAAGGTGGCTTGAGTTTTAATCCATAAAAATGGAAAAATTCGACTCTTTTCATTTCATAGGAAATATTCTTGAAATCATGAAAAATTGACATTCAACATAGAAATAAAAGGGATTTGACTGGTTACCTGATTTGGCTTTTACATCAGCATGGAAATCTTATTTAACAACTAAATTCCTCTTAGCTGGTAGATTTAATTTCACTTCTTCTTGTTTCTCATTTTTCCTCCTCCTTAACCCTTTTTTTTCATTATCCTCTCTATGTCTTAGTTTACTACATGTATAGAATTGAATTTTGAGAAATGAAAAAAAAGAAAAGAAAAAACTAAGAGTCCACTTAATTGTACAACTGTCATAATTATCATCTATTCACATGATCCTTTGATAGTTGACTAAAAATTGCCCATGATAGTATAATATCACTTTTACTAATTGCAAGCTTTATTCTAAGAAAAAAAAATCTTGTTGATAAATTTGACACCACTGCAACTTATTTTTTGGTGGTTATGTTAAAGTCTGTTCATGGAGGTGATGTCCGGGGAACATGCAGTAAGCTTACCTAAGGCTTTGTCTGTATGGTCATAGAAAAAAATTCAAACGACTAGAACAACTAAGTTCAGCCTTTGATAGGTTTCACACAGGTCCTTAAAAGTCCTTTAAGTCCTTTTTTTTCTTCTTTTTTTTTACAACTCTGTAAGAATCCTGAGTAGAGTGTTGTCAGGTACAAGGCAGACATTTGTTTGACTGTTGTGTGGCAGCCTGGTGTTTGACTTGTAACCACAAGGCTCTGAATTCAAAACTCTACCTCGCTATGGTGTTCTTTAGTCCTTGGAAAAGGTTATTTTCATACATTACCTCACTCCACTGAGTACTCGACCATAGGCAGAGGAATATCTTGTCAGTAAGCTACAGCAAATGCACCTATAAAATGGCTGCAGCTCCATATAATCCATATGGAGTGGAGAGGGTATGTGGTTGGAAAAATTCATTTCAGGGAACGCTTGTACAGCACTTCAAACACGTAGTGGATTTAGTATTAGATATGTAAGCTCTAATTTTTTTTTTCTTCGATCAAGACTGAAAACTCAAATGCTACAAATCTTTCATAAAGCCAGTATTGGAATACAGCAGTTCAGTCAGGGACCCACATAAAAAAAAATGTATTTAAAAAAAAGGAAAACATACAGCACAGGGCCTGCAGATTCATATATAACAAAGGAAGTAATGGCCACCACAACACCAAAGCAATGATGACAACATCAACAAACACTGTGTCTTGAACCACTCCAGGGAAGACGAAAACGAGATAAACTGGTGACATTTTTTAAAGGGCTACACCACTATTCCAAAATACCCCTTAACACCTTATAGAGAAATCAGAAGAAACCATACTCATTCAGAATCCCATACTCACGTGTAGACGCACACTTACATTCATTCAAACCATAAACTTTGTTCAAGAAAATGCCCCATAATAAGTGTTGTTTTTTTATGTTTTATTTCAGTTGCCCATGGGATTACTTTCAGATTATCAGAGGTGGAAGAGAATTTGAGAGACAAGACACGCAACCTGTCTATGGCTCACGTTCGGACCAAGTACTTAGAGGAAGAGAACCAACGCCAACAGGAACGAATTCAGGCTCTGACACAACAAAAACATAACCTGGATAAACTGATGAAAGATTTCGGCAAGCGAGACGTAAGTTAGTGTGCAGGTGTATAAAGAACAAAAAGTAGGTTTTCCCTCTCGGGAATTAATTTGGTACGATGGAGCTTCATCAAAATAAAAAAGTGGATAAATTGAATGACCTTATACATACTTTCTTGATCCTTGCACCATTCTTTAGTTTTCCCGCATGATTAAAAGAATTTGTTGTCTTTTTGTACTTGGATACTTGGAATCATGTTTGATTTTATTTGCGCTTTTGAAGGAACTTCAAGGTTGAAGTCCAACGTATGTTCTTTGTTGTCCTATTAAAGTTTTTCTTTTCCTAAAATACAGTTTGTCCCAGAACAGAAAGGGTATGATTGTAGCTGATTAGTAAATTTTTATTTGCTGGTCAAAAATCAGTTTGCACCATTTTGAATCTAAAGGAACAAATTTTTTTTTTATTGAACACATTATGAAAAAAAGAACATTTGACCTATTTTGGCTACTACAGGGTGATCTGCATAAAAGAGAACTAATGGGGCCTCAATAGCCCATTCAATAGGCTCCAATGCACACCAAAATCTCATCATGTTAGATTATTGCCTCATGTTGAACGTCTGCATGGCGCGCTTTAAACACTTACTCTAAGGATTTAAGCTAATTATTGGATATTCCATACACCCCATGGGTTGCCTGATAAACGGATCACCTTGTAGCTTGACTAGATTGTAAATCAATACAAAATGGAATGGTGGACGCAAAAACAATGCCTCAAGTGTGTTGTCAAAAACAGTGGCAGACAGATGGAACATGCTATCAGGTTTTAAGTACCAA
Organism: Goniobranchus kuniei; assembly: GCA_025770095.1. Lineage (NCBI taxonomy): Eukaryota > Metazoa > Mollusca > Gastropoda > Nudibranchia > Chromodorididae > Goniobranchus > Goniobranchus kuniei. The sequence continues at coordinate 3,656 of JAOYNN010319814.1, forward strand.
TAAAAAGAATTGACTTTTTTCTCTATATTGGTATACAGATTATCTTATATGACCAACTAGTTGTGATTTTATTAACACATATCGATGGTGTTTTTCTCTATCCATGTGACTGGAAAATTTGCATCAACTCAGATATTTTGTCTAAACAGATCGCAAGCCTTTTCCGCTTGTTTTATCTTTGTATAGGATAACATCTTGCACTATAAATGACACAAAATGACTTTTAATCTATTGACGCATGACAAAACTACTGCATTTATGCTCCCCCTATCCATCTAAAAGAAATCACACAATAGTTCACAATAGAGGGGTAGATTTCGTCTTTTTAAGGAACAATTTACACCAAAAAGTAAGATTTTTGTTGATTTCATAAAGATAAGTCATTATACATGCATAAAATTCATGTTATGTGCGGTAATTCATAGTTTTATGTAATTCGTAAGCCTGTCTTACCTTGAAACCTTCTCTTACCCGTATAGATTACATTGCATTCAGATTAATTGTGCTGATAGAACCATGTAACTGCCAGTTACACACTTAGAGACACACATGAATTCCGTATGTTGAGATGGATGATGTTGCTCTGAGCGTGTATCTGTCAGTTACGTGAGGCTGCAGTGAATTTGACATCTCCTGCAGCTTTTGAACAGTTACGCCATTAGATGTGACTATTTATGGCTGTTTTGGGGAAATAATTGATTCCATACAATAAATTCATTATTGTCCTTTAGGAGAGGGAAAAAAATGTTTTGCTATGATGAGAACAACTAACTAACAATACCAGCAACATCAAGAGTAGCAGCAACAACAATCCTTTTTTTCTGTTAAGGAATAAAAGACTTAACTGAGCCTTTGGAAGAGAAAACAATCCTTTAACCTTTACAAAGTGAACATTCTCAGATTCACAGAACAGAGCAGCCCACAACAGAACATGTTAAATGAACATAAGTTTGTCAGAGATTTTTAAAAGATTTTCAATATTGTCAGTAAACATGTTAAAGATAAATTTCGGAAAAGAATTGCGGAGGATATTTATAAATTTATTGCTCCTTGCCAAAGGTGCCCAAGAGGTCTAAACAACCCAATAGGCAAATAAGAACTAATTGACGACATACATTGGTTAACAACAAGGCCTTTGGTGAAGATGAAAACACCGGAGACTATTCAAGTGTGGTTCATGGGTACTGGCAGAGACCCTGACATGAATAAATGTTTGCAAAATTTGCAAGATACAAGAAAGTGTGTATCAAATGAAGCCTAATGATAGCATTCCTAAAACCTGTCAAAGCTAAAGGTCCCGTGTTACAAACCTGAAGCCAGTAAAACTTTTTGCCATTATAAGAAAAGTGCTGTCCCTAATAAATTTACTGAAGAGAACCAAAGTGGCCATGAACAGCTCTTTGGACCTAAGTCAGAAGTGCTTTAGTAAAGGTCGCAAATGCTAATAAGTAAACCCCTGGAAGACGTTCCTGAAATATATTGGAATGGACATTCAAGCGCTTTTGATAAGATTTGCACACGTAGGCTTCATCCTATTCTGTAAAACATAGTAAATGAAGATGATCATCATATCATTCGTTTCTTACTGAGTAACACTAAACTTCATGTGGACATACAAAACTCAAAATCAGCATCACCATTTCAAGCAAGTCTCGGGTTACCACAAGTGGACAGCTTTGACCCCATACTGTTTATAATCTACATGAAGCATGCCTTAAGGCCTTAAGGGAAATAAGACAACAAACACAATCCGTCTTTACGAATGAAGTTGCATGAACCAATGACCTGGACTTTGTCTCACAGTTTCGAAATGTAAATAATGTAGAAAGATGGCAAGCCAAAGTTATCCTCCGTGTCAACACCAGCAAAATGAACACACCATCATCAAAAGAAGTTAAAAAGAACATTGAATGAAGGTAAAGAAGGTAGGATCATTCTGTGAGATAAAGAGGACATTTGCAGAAGGAAACAACTAGCAGGTACAGCCTCCAGCAAAGTATCAATGATATGGCAGAGAATGAAACAGAGCAGAGAAGTGGAAGAATGAAACAAACACGATTGAGTATAAACACAACACACACATGAAATTTTTTCAATTCTATTGCTCTTGAACATGGGCTCTCAATTAAAAGAAAAGAATGCTGATTTGATAGCTTCCATCGCAGACAACTGAAAACTGCCTGTGACAGTATCTTCCCACAATATTTGTAACAAATAAATGACTAGGCAAAAACAACTTCAAAACACTTTGCAACTTTTTGGACACAGTCTGAGGCTTCATAAACATGCAACAAACAGCAAAGAAATGATAGATCATGATAATGAGCAGACACAGTAGACTGAGAAAGACTTTCTAACAACTCTAAAAGAGACCTCAAAAGGATCACAGAATGCCTTAACACACTAAATGACCTAGAAAATATTTTTTGGCATAAAACAAACAAAGTTGGAAACATTTCTTGGCAGCAATATACCAAGAAGCCCTGGCAGAAAAGCCGGATGATTCTTCGACAGACAGGCTTTAAGCCGTAAGCAGCAAAAATAGAATAAAAAGAAAAACACAAAAACAAACAAAAACAAAAACACCCCAGTAACAAAAGGAAAAGAAACATGAGAGATGGTGTGTGTGTGGGGGGGGGGGGGAGTGGAGGGGTGTGTGATGATTAGCTGAACGTTAGATAAGAAAGTCGAGGAAATAACAACCACGAGCGAGGAACATTCAAATTGGCAAGATAAATCAAATAAGTTACAATGCTGATGTTCTTCCAATCTAGATGTATAACATTGAAATGAAGTACTTGAGACCTAGAGGTAACTGTAGTTTGAATTGCATAGTAGCATGTACGTGCTTCTGTGTGCCTTTATTCTTGATTGATTGCCCCCTACGATCAATTTAAGGACAGTTGAATAAATGGATTTATTTTAATGTGAAGAAAACAAATTAAACGATTTTAAAAAATATTTCTTTTGGGCGCCTTATCCGTCGACATGAGGGGTCCTGTGGCCCCCGCCCAACAACACACACACACACACACCGCACCTTAGGGACTGCATGGTTGATCGGTACGGGCCTGCACCACCACCACCCCTCCTGGATCCCAAGACCGACATCTCAACCATTGAGCAAGATCCCTGACGGCTTCCTGGAAGTTATTTCCATAATCATTGAAGGAGACTGACCTAAACAAAAGTCATGGTGCCTTCTCCCAATTTCACGAAGGCACCTAAAGCAAAAGCAACAGACCAATTTTTGGTCTGTGGTTTTATTCATCTCGTCGAGTCGCTATTTCCAGGGGCGTCGATGGTCGAATGGTTGTCACTTGTCTATGATTGAGTGGTTACACTGGTTTTTTTTTTTCTTTGTAAGGACTTCAGAGCTTACAAGGTTAAGTGAGGATTTGCTGTCCTTACAATTAACATCTTTATGCAGAAATAAATGCGTAACTGCTCAACAACACGTGTTACGTGGATGTTGTGCTCTAATCACGTGTCATTTTGACCGTGTAAATGCTTGCCAATATATTGTATGATAATCACCTAACTGAACAAAACAACTAATTTGAAACTTTTACAGTGAAACTCTGTTTTTGCAAGAACGGGTGGACCAGGTATATGTTCTTGCTATTGACGAGTTCTCGTTATTCCGGAATGACAAATTTACAAGGAGAACTAAAGGGAAGATAATCGCATCCTGTGACAGGCATCATACGCCCATTACTAATATCACTATGTGCAGCATGAGAATGCCAATGGCTGCATGCGCCCTCAAGTCAGACGAAGATGAGAGGTGGGGGGAGGGAGTGAAGGATGGAGAAGGAGTCCTTCTTCGTTGATTTCTATGTTACCGGCAAATGCCATATGTGCTCTGCCGGAGGTAAATGAACAGCAAGGATGGGAGCGAGTGACGAGACATTTTTTTACCAGGAAGGACAGAAAATCACTCGTTATTACTGAGATTGTCATCCACAAGCTCTCGTTAAACCCAATCACTAATTCTAATGAGTAAGAAGGATAAAAAACGGGGATTGAAAAATGTCTCGTTATTTCAGAGTTCTCGTTATTTTAGTTGTCATTATTAGTGGAACTTCACTGTAATACAATAAATAATCACTAGGATACGAGAAGTCCTCGGGAAAACTAATTGGACCAAAATTTGTCTCCAAAATAAACAAATTTTGGGAGCAAGTACTCCGCTAAATATGTTTTTGCTCTCTCCTGAAAAATTACCCCCAAACCAGTTAAACGAATAGAAAAAAGCACTATCGATATGATCATACACTTTTTGGGGGACAACTTGTGTTTTGATTTCTCTGCTTTGTCATGTCCTTTTCTAGGATTTGGAATGTATAAACATGGCTTTTTCTACTAGATTTATCTGCCTTTCCTCTTCTCAGGATCACGGTGCCTATGTGCCAGTGTACATGCGTATTCCATCTACACAACCACACCATCCTCACCTTCCCCACTTTTTCCATCATCATCTACAACAACAACCACCATCTCAGCATCCTCACCACTCATAACCTGAAGATGTCGTGGGGTGGATTAACCGGAAAAACTCGCAATGGTAGTAGATCTTTGCCCACACCAGATGTGACACCAATAAAGCACCAACTAAATCAGCACACAGTTTGCCACAAGCATTATCGCATGTACAATATACAGCATGTGTGTCTTTGTGTGTTTGTCTTGCCACAGAGTCATAACAACTAACACATGGGTGATGTCATGCAATGTTGTAGTGAAAAGTGCCTGTAACGTTATGTCTTTGAATTTGCAAGGTGTCTAATCACTTCTACTGAAGACCATAGCATCTTTATGATTGCTTGACGTATGCAGAGTGAATTCCAGTTTTCAGAAGTTGTTTCAATATTCTTCCTCCTATAATTCCATAGCTTCCTTTTCGAACATTCAAAGGGGTCTTCAATTTTCACAATGTGTTGGATTTCTTCTGTGTCAGTTTGCTTTGCTATTTTACCCACAATGTCATGCTAGCTAGCCGAAGAAATTTCCAAATCTTCATTTGTTTGTGGTCATTTTAGCCCAAGGTACATTTCTAGTCACTCAAAAGTCACTCAAATACCCCAGTATAATTACATATGAGTCTCTTTATGCCAAAACAGAAGAAGTTTCAATCTCTCTCACTATACTTCAAGCTAGATGGAGGCTATTTGGACACATTTTGAGACAAAACATCGAAACCCCAGCTAATAGAGCAATGATTTCAATCTAGAAGCTAGAAAACGTAAGGGAAGAAATAAAAGATCAATTGTATCCACACTCAGACAAGACCTTAAAAAGTTTCTGAAACCAAATGGGCTAGTCAATTAGACAGCCTGTCAGACCTTGAATATTTACGCCAGGCTGCTCAAAACTAGAAACTTTGAAAATATTTATTATATAATCTCGACCTTGTGGAAGCGTCGGATGACACGTCAGCAACAGGGGTTTAAGTCAGTCTAGTTAAGTCAAAAGAGACATTATTCATGAACAGGGGCGCAAGATGGTAGACTAGCCTGTAGGGTTTCCTGTTTCCCCTTCTACTTTTGCATGGCCTCAGATGAGGCCATTTTCTTGATTTTCTCTCATTCAGACAGTTCCTTCAGAGTAATTATGATATTTTCATTACATGGTTTACTGTAAACATAATATTGTCATAAGGCCGCACAGAAGACAGCATAACCATATAGGCTAGGAGAGTTTATCATAATTAGCAATTGAGGTTCATGTATAGTCAGTATTGAAAGATTTTGTGTGTGCGACATGATGAGAGTTTTCTTAGTAACATGAATGTCAATGTTTGCATCACTCCTGACAACTAACAAGGTTAAGCTTGATCATTGCTGCTCATCTTATTGTATTTCTTACTCACGGCTGTATGGGGATATGCACTCTCTTGGATATAAAATCAATTTATATTTCTTGACCTCAGAATGAACATAAGGAATACAACAAATCTTTGACCTTATTCTACATTTGGTATCCCACTTAATTCTAGGGTCATCCAAAAATGTCAGCTGTGAATGGCAACCTCCTTGATCTGTAGTCATTAGGGTTTTGGTGTGCCATGTTTCTTATTGAGGAGGTGGGAGGATGGGAGGTTAATAAGAAACAGCAACAACAGCAAATGCAATCAATTTATTTTTGTTTTACTCCATGTGACTGGCCATCTCCATCTGTCAACTGAAACAGGCAGCTTTTCCTGTAAATGGTTTTAAAAGAAAAGACATTATATTGTGTGTATAAAAAAAAATAAAAAATTCCTGGACTTTTACTCTCACCATCTAAGGATTGACAAAATAGATCATAATGAAATTTTTATTACACATAATATATGAATTACACTGAAGTAAATCTGGAAAATTTTATGAAGTTAAAGAATTTATCTTTCAAGTTACAAGGAAAATTGTCAGGCATTTTCAAAATCATTAAAATATTAAAAATTGCACTGCAAAATCATCAATTTACATGTTACAAATGAACAGTTGAACCCCTGCTTTACGCTATAACAACCCTAGGACAGAAACAGATCAAAATTCCAGATCTAGATGTACTGATCTCTTCCAATGTAATTTCTCCCTAACATTCAGATATTTGTGCTATTATTTTGAGGATTGTAAGTTGAATTATATTAGATTAATGATTTATTCAAATAGTATGAGGACATAAAAGTTTCAAAAAGCAAGAAAGGCTATTTTACATTCAATGCTTGCTGTAACAGGATTGAGATAAGGGTATCCTGTTTCTTTTATTTTGCTATTGATTCTAGCTGCTGAGGTTTGAACCGCAAGATTTTTCTTTTAATGCAATATATCAGGCTGGAGACAAAGTGAAGAATTTCTGGGGGAGGGCAAGGGAAGAATCAGTTTTCTTGGTATCATTTTTATTGACAGTTGAAAATATTCTCATAAAATATGAAAGCAGACTTGACTGATTTTGTTGTTACATGGTTGCAAGTGTTTAATGTATTGTCAAGGAAAACGCAAACATTCTAACACTCAACTTAAATTCAATGGGTTGGCCATTCAAAGAGATGGTATTCTTTTTTACATTTTTTAGGGCTGTTTATAGTTCAATAAGCATAGCTTTAATTTTCTCATCATTCATTTTCATTTTGTTAGATTTTATCCATCTTTTGAATCATGAAACTAAGATTTTAGTATCATCAACTGATAGAATATCATCAAGATTACAAGACAGATATTATAGAGTGTCATGTGTATTAATATGATTAAGATATTTTAGAATATTTTTCACTTACTTTAGATTTAAACATCTAGCATTTCATAGGATAATTGTGGGGTAGTTTCAAGTGTTTCATTGGAGGCGCTTAAAATTTTATCACAAAAAGTAAGAGAAATCCTTTTCTTTCATGGCCTTCCTCAGAGAACTAGAGTGATGTCCCCTGTTGACCACACTGTAGGAACAAGTGGACTCGGCAACAGCTTAGATTCGGCATGGGACCCAAACGACATGACAGGATCTTGGTCATCTCACATTGAGCCTCCCGCGAATTTCAGACGAGGAGGCAGCTATAACAACGCTCAAGATATTGGCACCGGCGTTTCAGCTCAGGATAGTGAAACGGACATATACTTGATCCATAACAAACAAGACAAGCTTGACACTCCACTCTCCATGCCCAAGATTACAGGAGGTTACAGTTTGTATCAAAATGTGAATGACAGAGTCATGAATGATTTTGATGTGTGACGAATTCTAGCTGGGATTTTCTGGGAATGTTTACTTCCTCAGGAGTATTTGTTTACATGTTGACATTTTCGTACCCTATGAAAATGAAGACACTGTCAAGGACTTATAAACAAAAGTCTGGTAGTTTTTCATTCATAATATAGGTTTTACATCACTCTTTTTTTTTAAGTATGAAAAGAGAGCTACATTTCAGAATGAGAAAATCGCTGAGAATGTTACTGGGTTTTTTTCTTCCTCATCCTCTCATTCAATTTTGTTAATTTTTTTTGTTTTTATTTCATGTCGTTTTGTGTTTTTCCATCTTGATCATTGCATTTTATCAAGTTGGCCATAAAGCTTGCAGATTGGAATAATGCTTTATTTGACATTGTTTCAGTTATGTCACATTGGGATGGTTTCTTTCAAGCAAAGAAAAGGAAAACAACTTTTGTCTGCATGATTGGAAATCTCCCCCTACACCCCACCCCTACACACATACACACAAACGCTCCGCCCTCCAGATGACTGCAAACAAAATTTTATATCACTGTTGTTGTTCAGACATTGGTGTGTTTATATTATTATTGCCTGAGTGTGGAAGATGCCATGACATGATTTACATTCATTGTGATTCTTTTGTTTTGTTTTGTTTCCTTTGAAGACCGATTTGACTGTTTCTCTGGGGGTGATATTTTCATGGTAGCGTTTCAAAATTATCCTTTTAAAGAGCCTGGTTCTGTCGTAGTTCTCAACTTCTTTTAATATGTCTTTAGAGCAGGTGACTTCTTTTAGCAAGAGATATTAATCTTGTATAATGTCTAAATTGTTTACACATATGGAACTTCCTAAGAAGTTGTTGTTGTTGTTGCTGCTATTATTTAGGGTATTTTTTTTATGTCAATAGAATTTGACTTGTGTATAGATTGTATTAAATCCAGACATTTAAGCATAGCTGTGATTGCCTAAGACTTGAATCTGAATTCAGGGCTTCAGATTGTATCATGTTCTACTGTCTCAGAAAGCTTTTCCCTGCCGATGAATGCCTCTAGAATTGTATGGAGTGACCCATGCTTGCTATTTGCCATGTGCAGATGAATCTTACTGGCTTATGGCAAAATTGTTTTCAGAATGGCTACCTCTTTGTCTAAAGGACATAACTTTGTTAACACATGTGTAGATTATTTCAATAATGTCTTTGGTGTGTGGAGAATGTTTGAAGAATGTTCTTGGTCAAAGAAGAGGGCTGAGACACCACGACAATAAAGAGACACTTTGAAAGAGACATCTTATTCTATGTCACAACAGGTAAATGTTTGTGTTTATAGGCTCATACACTTATTTCAGTTTTCTCTTTGTTGTAGATTTGAATTTTGACATTAATGCATTGTGTGGTATTCCTGATCATGTGACCATTTTGTGACCGTATCCTGTCTTTGAGAAGTTTTGCAAGCAAATGTCTTCCAAAATGATCATACTCTGAACTTTCTTCGTATGTTATTTGGCATTAAACATTTATTTCATCTGCCCAATATTTGGAGTAAGTGCTGGGTAAAATTGGTACAATGCAGACTGCTGATAATCACATTGATATTTCAACATTCCTCTTACATGATGACCAAAATGTCACCAGGTCCACATTTTTGTCCATTTTGACAGTTTTAGATATTTTCCTTTACACCAGCATGGCATTCTGCCCTCTTATATCCTCGTCTGGCAAGCCTAACAAATTCACACACGACAGCTGTTCATTTGGACTAAAATTTATTAATTATAGGGGAAATTATCTTTTGTTTTTTGTCGATACATATATAAAAGTTATTTCCCCTTAAATTCTAATAAGAGGACACACTGCTGGTTTTGGGAACATCATTTAAACAGAGCTGCCACTTAAATGGAATGGTCTGTCCATAAGAATTATGTCTTTTGTTACTGGCGAAACAAGATTCTCTGCCTCTGTATTGTAATAACAAAATGGGGATTTTGAAATTTCATGTCAGATTATTGAGTGAAAATTGCTTGAGTGACAATTGTAACTTATACAGAAAAGCAAATGGCTCCGGACACCATGTAAAGAGATCAGGATAATCTTGCATTAGACTCTGTCATGATTGATGCCTTAGGTTTGGGGCGACACCAAGGTCTTCTCAGAAATCAGCAGAGGATTCATTTCATTAACAGAGGCCCTCAATTGGTTGTCAGACAGAAGTAAGATGTCAGAAGATGATAAAACCAATGACCTACTTTGTCCATACAAATCAAACAATAAATCTCTCACGTACATATAGATAAACAAACACAATGCCGGATGACCATTTGCTGATGTTTGTTTTCTGTATTTTGTTTCTGTCTGCTTCCAAAGTGTAAAACTAAAATCTTTTTAATCATCAAGTCAAATCTATTCAAATGGATAACAACAAAGCAAAATAAAACAAACAAATAAAAAAGGTACAAAAACACGGACCAACTGATAGTTAGAATGTATTCGGCATTTTTTTTGGTGGGTACAGATAATAATAATGAACATTTATATTGCGCCACACCCCTAAATTAAAAGAGCTCTGGCTGAATGGTTAATGTGTCAGCTTAGGATCAGGAGGTCCTGGGTTCAATTCCCGCTACCGAATTCTTGTGTTTTTACATGTATCCTTAATCAAGAAAATTTACCCTAATTGCTTCACTCGACACAGGTGTTAAATGAGTTTCTGGAAATAGGCCAGTTTTGTTGCTCAAAATGTGCTACACGTTACTGTACACCTTGTCTGCTAGGGGATAAAGTAATGTAAAGCGCTTTGAGACTGTTCATAGAAAGGTAGAAAGTGCTATATAAAAGCAGTCTTTATGTTTCACGTAGGAAATGTGTAACTATGAAAGGAAATGTATGTTTAAACAGAAAATCCTGATCCTGATGAGAAATTGGCATTAAAGAAGTAATGTCATTTTATTAAAACAATTATATGGCTAATGGCGGTGCTAATTTCAGAGGCATACACTGGCCAACACAACCTACCTCTTAGGCCATATAAAAAGAAAATGTTTTGAAAAGGTGTCTTTTGTATTGACCTTCACTTTTGTAAATAAAAAACAGCTTGTCCCATGGACAGTTGCTATATGCCTTTTACCTGTGCAATGTAGGCCTACTTAGATTGATACTAGATCTATGAGAGATATTTTCACGATTCACAATGATAAATTTGGGGATGAAATGTTTGGCAAATTTCGAGATTAATTTTTCTTACATCTTGAATACTTTGGTTATTTTTGCTTTTTCTTCAGACACAAAGAAAAAAGTTTTCGGGTATTTTTTTTCGAATTTTGTCTTTTATGTTACTGAAGAAGATGTACAATTTTAAACCGAGGATTCCACAGTAAAATTGTTACGACTATTTTAAGAAGCTAAAGAAGATGTACAAATTTTGACTTGTGATTCTACAGTAAACCTGAGACTGCTAGCTAAAGAAACTGGAGAACTGTACAAATTTAAACTTATGATTGTACAGTAAAATTGTGAAGAGAGAAAGAAGAAAGAAGTTTCAATGGTGATATTTGTTTTGGTGGTGAACGTGGGCCTTGTAATTTTCATATTAGGAAGTCTAAAGTCCTGATTTTATGAATGTGATACTATCTGCTAATATCAGTGTTGTCCTTTAATTCATACCGGTACATGTTTAATGAATCCAGTATTTATTGTCAGTGGCTCATGACAACTTTTTGTGTGATGTTGTTGAGAGAAAAAGGGCAAATCCTTTTTCTGATCTCAGCTTATGTTTTTTTTTATCAAAGAAGATTCTGTCTTGTGAAAGTTTTTTGCATTTTACTTGGTTCCCATCGGGTCAGGAAACTGAATTAGATGTTCTGGAATTTTGTTCTATCAAAAATGGTTTAGGTCAGAGAAAAAGCTGGGACGAATCAGTATAATGTCTCTAAGGCTCCAGAAATTTTTGGGAGAAAATGGATTGCTTGAAGATGGTCTTCTCTTAGTTGTAAATTGTGTCTTCCAACAAAGCTGAGACTGAGGCCAATCAGTACAAGGCATTGCTACTCATCACTTGACAGTAAAAATAACTGAAACAAAGATAAAAGTTAAAAACAAAGTTACCATCCTTTAATCATACATCAGATTGCAGGGTAACGGCAAATGTGGCCTGTGTTGGTTTGTCAGCTGGCAAATTAGTCTATTCCAACATAATGCTAGAGTTCCAACATAAGGCTAGAGTTCCAGCTTAAGGCTAGAGTTGCAATGTAAAGCTAGAGTTCCAGCTTAAGGCTCGAGTTGCAACATAAGGCTAGAGTTCCAGCTTAAGGCTAGAGTTGCAACATAAGGCTAGAATTCCAGCTTAAGGCTAG
>JAOYNN010319815.1:0-10030 GCA_025770095.1 Goniobranchus kuniei
GTTTGGGTGGGGTTTTTGGGGTTTTTTAGTGTGGGTTGTTTTTTGGGGGGATGCGATTTTTTGTTTGTTTATTGTTTTGTTCTGTTGTTGTTTTTGTTTGTTTGTTGTTGTTTGTTGTTTTTTTTTTTGGGGGGATTGACTATGTTGACATGAAAGGTGCTGCTCAGTGGATAAGCAAGTTGTTATTCTATAAGCCTTTCATGAACGTGATCAACCAAAGGCCCATCTACATCTTCTCTTTGCCTCATGTAGGTGACAGCTGTAAAAATGGCAACTGGCCATTGATTTCGCCTTTTACAAATTACATCAAAGGTTAAAATTCTTATAGGATTTTATTATGCTAATTGATTGAGGGATTAAAGGTAGAACCACAACGGAGATGGCACCCTCCCTCCATGAAACCGCGAGGGGAAAAGGGTGACCTGGTGCCAAGGGTAGAAACATAGGGGAGATTGCACCTTCCCTCCAAGCCTCTCTCAACTCCGTGACAAAATCAGTGCGTGATTATTAGTCTAGAAGCACCCTCTCATTTTGTTTTCGGCAATTGAAGGAGATGGATATGGATTTTTTAAAAATACTCCAGTAAATGATATTACACTAGTTGCACTCGAAAAGAACAAGAAGAGACGCTATTGAGTCCATAAAATAGATCAATGCCGTCACCAAATACGGTGAGTACCACCATCTGATGGAGAATTAATCGGCGATGAGGAAAAATGTGTCCAGTACACTCGAATGAAATCCGCCACATTTCAGCTGCTCTTTTCAAAAGTTGTACCACATTTGTGAAGAAAAAAAAGCGCACACATTTCAGGAAGCCATTGGCACCTGAAGAACGCTGGTCATCACATAAAGATCTGATCATAATAATTATATTATTTACATTTCGAAGATGGTTTCACGTTTTTGAAATGCTTTAAATATGATGCTTGATGCTTTGCCAAGCCAATGGAATCCAAAATCCAGGGTCTCAAGTCCAAACTGTTGACGGGATATCGGCCTTGTTCCCTTTGTTTCCATTATGTATACCACTACTACGGATAAACACAAACATTAATTTGGCATTTATATCAGTCTCAAAGCGCTTTACACCATTTATCTTGCCGGCAGGCCTAGTCAGTCTTTTTTATCCATCTCAATTCCATTCGGAATATAAAGAGCCGCCTTCGAGAGACCGCTATATATTCGCATTATTCGCATTTTGCCCATATCCGTCCTGGCCTATTGTCATGTACTCATTTACACTTCAGTACTTGAGGAGATTTCTATGCAGTGCTTTTACCGACAAAAAAAAACGACAGAGCAGCGACGGAGTTTCGAACCCAAGACCTCAATGTCACGGGCCGGGCACGCTAACCACTAAGCTACAAACATCACATTGTGACAATGTTTACACTTTTATTTTTCGTATGGCAGCGTGGCTGCGGGGTCAAGGCGTTGAACTTGTGACCGCCAGGTTTCAGGCGCGAGGCTGTGCCGCATTTAATATTTAATATCTACATTTCCTCGCCCCACTTAGGTGTTATTGAGTACTCGTCCTTAGGAAAAGGAGGATCTTGTCAGTATGCTAGAGTGAGTGCTCCTGTAAAATCGCTGCATTTCTGTATACTCCACATGGAGTTGAAAAGATGTGTACTCGGAAAGACCTGTCGGGATCTTGGAACACTTGTAAAGCGCTTTCAGACGTTTGGTGGATTTGGCGCTATATTTTTAATATATCTAATTCCAATATTACAAAAGTGGAAGTTTGAGATGAGGCTGAACAAATGTGACTTTTTCATGTATAAAACACGTTGTCATTTCATTGACATATATGTAATTGTCAATTTCCTTTTTAAAGAATGAAAGAAACAGTAGGAAACAATACCCCCAAAAAGTGTAATACTAACTTAACAAGCTTTATTTATAAACTTTTAGACGAAAACAGTTGCATCCAGGTTTAGGGGCAACGCTTAATCATGTTAATGACTCTTGGTTCAGAGCATTTCAGGCTGGGGTGTTGAGTTCTCAACAACTGGGTGTTAATTTTTAAAATAGAATGCTTGTGTCATACCATGTTTTTTCGAAATTAAAATATTTTTTTATGAAATTGTTTATTTCTGCATTTTCGAACTTCTCCACGCATACACATTGTACTCTCGGGTCGCTGATTACGAATCTGTATTTAGATTTTCTCTCCGATCACTAGTTATTGACCTATGTCCAGCTCAAGACATTGGGCCTTTGCCATTTCCGGTAGACGGTGACCAATTGGCTGGCGAGCAGGCACTTTGAGATGCCCGATCTAAGCGCAGCGCTTAGATGAAGCACCACGAGTTTAGGTGAGAAAAAAGACGACATGATTTGGCACTCGACTCTGTTTACTGTGTTACTTTTCCTGTAGACTAAATTCTAACACCCAAAAAGGGAATCTAGGGCGAGATGGTGCCATCCCCACTGTGTTTCCGCCTTAAGAGATTAATGCACTTTACTTTTGAACTCTTCATTCTATGATAATGCATAATAATATACATCATGTATTTGCCTTTGGATTATCCAATACAAAGTGCAGGTAAATTATTTGTTTATTTACATTCCTTTTAAGCGGATTTGCCAGTGCTTTTGGTATTGATGTGGGATTGCTTTAATTGAAGAGTCGGCAAGATGATAAAAGGCATTTCATAACAAAGGTAACGAAAGGTTTATCTGTGCAATAACAATCTTGTGTAACAGATTCGCGTGCAAACTCTCCTGGTATGAATCCCATTTAGCACACGAGATGAACGCAGCCCTGTAGCTCACCAACTCTTCTTTTTTCTGGTTACATGTACTTGCAAAAGACCTCTAGTAAAGAAAGCCAGGTGGGCAGAACATTTCAAAGATACTCTTAACTGGCCACACCCTGGTTTGACATTTGATTTTGAGAAGGAAATGAAAAACCAGACGCCCAATGTCTGTCAAGGTCCGGTGAATACAGAAGAGGTTTTCTCACTAACTAAAACACTAACAAATAATAAAGCCACTGGGAAGTAGGAGCGATGAGATGACTGTGGAAATGTTAATAAAGGCAATGGAGTGTATTACATCTTTCTATAACAAGATATGGAAGAAGAGAGAGTATCAGAGGAATGGAGGAAAGGAGACACGGTAGAAATCCCCAAGAAGAGCAACCTCAGAGTGACTGTAATAATCGTAGAGGTGTGACGTTATTGTCAGTGAGGTCAAAGGTGTTCTCCACTTCCGGCGAATTCGAGCTGCAGTGGACAAAACATTGAGAGGGGGAAAAGCGGGGTTTCGACCCGAACGAAGTTGTCCAGATCATAGTTTTGCCTTGAGAGTCATACTGGAGAAGTACCGGTGTGTGGAAAAACAAAAGCCCTTGTTTGTAAATTTGATTGACTCAGCAACAAAATAAGCGTTTGGCGGTCTGCACAGAAATTTGCGGTGGAAAATCATGAAATGTCTTGGCATTGCAATTAAAATAATCACTTTTATACAAGTAAAGTAAAGTTAGTCCCGTACCCATGATTGAGTGTAGGGGAATTAGGGGTAGAGCCCTAATTTTACTAGGCATGCGGCATAATGTGGTAGTTTTGCCATTGCTTTCCACGCCGACTTTACTTTCGCCAAGTCTAGAAGACCTAGCTACCCATTTATACTGCTGGGTGAACAGGGGGCCCCGACAAAAATCCACTGCCTGGCTGGGTTCGAACTCGGGCCACCTCGCATGGCAGTCAGCCTCTCTACCGACTGAGCATTTTTTTTTACACAAGACATGTATAAAGACAATCATTGTGCTGTCCGTATTGGAGAACTCAGCGACTGCTTTGAAATCAGAACTGGAGTCAAGCCGGTTTGCATGCTTTCTCCGCGTCTGCAAGACCTGGACATTGCCCTCCTCCTTGAAAACAGAGAAGATATGCAGACTAATACTAAAACAGACAGACTGACTGGGATGACAGGGAAAGTTGGCCTCCAGATTAATTTTGTAAAAACAAAAATCTTGATGACCCAAACTGATGATGAAAGAAATGGTGGATGGAAAACCAATAGAGGGAGAAGAACCGTTTACGTAAGTTGATGAATGCGTAGAAGGAGAAGGAGACACCAAAAAGGAAGTAGGCACAAGGATAAAAAGGGCAGCCTGAGCCTTCAGAAACCTCAACAAAGTATAGTCACCCAAATTAATTTCATCAAAAACAAAGCTCAAAATGTTTAACTCCAATGTCCTGTCAATTTTAGTGTATGCAGCAGAAAGTTGGAAGTCAACGAAGGAAATAGGAAGAAAGCTGTGGATTCTTTTGAGAAGAAATGCCTGACAAAAATTATGTATATCAAACGGAATGAATTCTAAAGCACGCAAGCAATTAGAGGGCTATTGGGACAATCACCAGTGTCATTGGTAATCAAGAAGAGAACATGGAAGTATGTGGGCCACGTTTGTAGAAGAAATGATGTCAGAATAAAACAAAAAACAAAAACAAAAAAAAGGCCATATTGTTGCAGATAGAGGGCAAAAGAAAGAGAGACCGCCCCAGAAAAAAACACTGAAAAGAACCATCATGAGAGAGGCTGGGACCGCGGTGATGACAACTGCACATGATAAAGCTAGTTGGTGATTGAAGGTTTGAGGCCCTATGTGACGTCTGACGGCACTAAAGGATATAAGATATAAGATGTATTATCATCATCGCAAGGTTGAATTAGATAACAACATTACAAAATAGTTTTTTGTAGAGAAGTAAGCCATGAAATTATCAAAATTCCTTATGCTCAATCTTCTGTCTAAAATTGTTCAGGTCTTTGATTCCTTTCAATGCTATCAGATAAGCTATCCCAAATTCGAATTAATGATGGAAAGAAAGATTGCGGATGGCTGTTTAATGGCTGAGATTGGCACCCTGTATCGATGGCCGTGGCCTCGTGTACGCCACATCATTCCCATTCTGAGACCTTTTGTTTCAACGTTTATCAGTCCGCTTATTATTTTATGAAAGATAAAAAGTAAGTGCAAGATTTGGAGAATTCACTTATTGCAAAATGGAATGAAATACAATGTACCTCAATCATTCTTCCAATCATTAAGTAACAGTTTGTGACTCAGATTCCAGTTTGTGTTTTGACTCCATTTGAAGAATCACACGCCGGTACAAATATGAAATGAAGTGTGTTGAATGGCAGCAAGTGGGTATAGTTCTGGCTCTGAGTGAGATGGTCCTGCAGACACATTGAGTTGTGCCTTTTGGCGGTTTTGGCAGTTTTACGCCAAGGGGTATTCCTCAACACGGCCTGCACTTGGCTGCTGCATAGAAATGCCAAGAAAACATCAGGTTTGAGTGATTCTTTGGGTGAGGCAGCATCCCCACGATATGCAAGATCAGGTATTATTGTAAAATGTATAGCTCTGTAGTGGGGGTTCGGCCTTGCTCGGGACTCACTCTGGTCTTAAGAATATGTTTTGAATTAATTATTATGATATATCCCGTCTCCCTTCTTCATAGTGTCTTATTCTTCACTGTCATCAGATAAATAAAATAGGACTAACAGTCGAATACAGTCATGGCAACTTTTGAGTAGGTAAAGAATGCGACATAATAATAGCATTAATCTCAGTCGGAACACCATTAGGCTGATGGGTTTGGGGAGAGGCCTCACCTGGGATCCTGTACAGGACCGGGATAGAAACTATGTAAACGGATACTAATTGCATGTAATGTGATGATGTGCTTGGATGGATCAGCGAAGGAAAAGAAATAACGTTTAAAATAGAAGTCGGCTTAATAACAAGGGATGACTAAAAATGTAACTTAAACTAACAACGGTATGAGACCCGGGTTAAAAAAAAAAAGATTAGATTTAGGCTATCTCCTAGAGGGGTTCCAGTGTTGCTGAGAAAAGATATGGACTTTGTTGCACCGTTGATTTTTATGCCTCTACAAACAAGACGAATAAGGAATTACCAAATGGACAATAGCGAACAGAAATGGAGAACAGTGAGTTGGAAAACAAAAAGATGGTCGGGACCTCAGCAAAGCCATATCAATTTAAAAAATGTTAACAAACTACAAAGCTGAGGCACAGACGCTAACGACTGGAATCGCTGGTTGAAGAAAATCCATGTGACAGAACAATTGTACTAAAACATATTACTATCTTATTTGTAATCTTTAAATCACTAAAGTGACACAAAAGAGACCGACTAATTCAGCCACAGCAATCAAGGGATTTAGAAATGCGCAGGTTAAAGAGCCACAGACGTGTATAACAGACTCTATTCTGAAGCAAACACAGACAATCAAAACAAATCAACAAAAAGGGTAAAAGACATTTTGATTAGACAAAGGGCTGATCACTGCCCTCTGCGGAACCATTCAAATCCTTTCACTCCACACCCCGCCTATTCCCCCGGAAATAAACATAATTGAAAATCAGCAACTTCAGTGAATGGTCTGTAGAGGCCATGATACATTGACAAATGACCTGAAATGGATTGTTCAACGTACCAGTGTATCAGAAATAAAAACATGGCAAACGTTACACAGACGCTATTCAAAGACCTGTGGGATCTTTTTTTTTCCCGGAGGTGTAAAACAAAATTCAAAAAGATTATGACCAGTAAATAATAGACTCCGTTGGGAATGGCCTGTCATAGTTGTCGTTTGAAACATAGCAACTACCTGAAATTTTCTAGTCATATCCTCATTCCTCAAATTTAAACGACGTTCGCCATGACAGGAACTATATGGGGAAATATCATATCAATCAATAGTACAGTTTTCCTGTTCAAATGTGACATTTGGTGATTCAAATTCAAATGTCGGTCATTCAAATTCGACACCTGGTCATATAAATGTGAATACCGGCTCATCTCGCTAAGACCGTTGATCAATATGTTGAAACAAATAAGTTTAGGGCTATTCAATAAAAGGTAATACGAGTACATAACAAATCTTATAATGTTATAAGGACCAATGTCCTTCTTTAGATTCAAATAGACAGGAAAAATAACAGACAACTAGAAGAGTAAATGAAATCATACTATAATGGAGCTAAGCGCCTATTTTCTGCCACATAAGGCTTTTTCCCCTGGACTCTTAAATTCTTAAACAGCTTTCTTAAGCGTGACTATGTACAGCATACTACTCAGACGGTCAGAGAGTCCAAAGTCGTAATCACAGACGCAAAGAAAAACTGGTAGTTGGTTTTTGTTCCTTCGGATTCGGCAGTGGCAGTTATGACCTCTTGTGACTGATGGGTGTACACAAGATTCTTAATTCATTGTTTTTGAAGAATTCAAGAATAATCATGAACAGAGTGAAAATATTTCAATCAATTTTATGTGCCCTTCTGAAATGAATTATTCTTCCCATGCTATCATGTCGAGCGCGCTGCTCATGCCTTTTAGTGGACGAATAGAACACCCTCTGCGTTTCTTTGTACCATCTCTAGTTTGATGATGCTCTATGCAATTTTTTGGAAAGTACATTTCTGAATTAAAAAATACAAAATCCCTGGAATTCCCCATGGATATTAGTTTAACTTTGGTCTCAAATTCTAAGTTATACATCATGCCGTAATGGAAATAGCTTCAGAGTATGTTTAAGAGCTTACCTTGCTTTTAAGCCAAATGTTATCATCCATGTAGGTTACCTCAGATGACACAATGCCTGATTTCAAGTCCTGCAAGGCCTTATCAAGCAAGATGTATTAAAGACAATTTGATGGTGTATAGTTAACCACTTTTGTTTGCTCGGACTAATATTACCATGTCGTTTTTCATCTGGGGTATTGTGCATACAAGAGGTACAAACAGAGCAGAAAATGGCCGCACCGTGAAGGTTCTGAAACCCTCAAATACATCCGAAATGGCTGAGAGTTTGCTGCAGCGACAGGCTTATTTACATGGAGGCAAAACACAGTAGTCTCCATCCTTATCGAAGTAAGTAAAGATGTAAAAAAGGCAAAAAGTAATACTTGTTCAAAGACGGTACAAAGACATCCACCCAAATTGAAAGCAATGCAAAAAAGATAGCATCTCCTGGAAGACACTGATGGCTAGATGATAAGTGCTGACTTTCCAAATCAGATCAACTACCCATCAAAGGTTAAGGAATCAAGACAAACATTTGATATTTTAGTGTACTCACGCAGGCTGAGGAAATTTGTCCCCATAGAATTCACAATGCTTTATGAGACAAACCTGGAAGAACAACATGCATTCAAACTGGCTAAATATGAATGTTTAGTGCATGAGCTGGCAGACAACCCAACACCTTGAAGCTCTTCGTTATCAAGGTAGAGTCAAGGGCATTTCTAGCAAGCAAAAACCATGTCCGCTTTTTCAAATCTTCTAAAACACTAAAAATCGAAGTAATACATGTAAGGAACAAACGACACAGTCTCGAAGGAGGTTCTGATTTAGTCGTTACGGCCTCGGGAATTAGTCCGAGATGAATATAAAGTGTGTGAGTTCGAACCTACTTAGGACACGGAGTCATGACCTTAGTGTGACCTAGTCTCCCGAGGTTGTCAGCTGTTAAAGTTTCTTCTCTGAAGTCCTTGCAATGTCATGCTCAAAATGAGTTTGCACCTCTTATTCCATTTGAATTCATGTTTACATTAAGGCGAAATAGTTTATGGTGCAATTAATATACAGTTTTTGAGTGCGTTTTTGGACCGATATGAGTCAAAAATTGTTTGATAATACCCTTCAATGTACCAACCTTAATCGCTTAATACAGTTTGCTTAACGAAATCTTTGAAAGAAAAGTACCTAAATTTGTAATTAAATATCTAACATCAGAGCTATATAGAATAAATCAATTTGTGCCTTCAATACTAGAATATATTAAGATCGTATACATCAATTAATACGCCACACCTAATATTGGTGACGAGGTCACCAAAAAAAGCATAACAAAAATGACGTTCACTTTTTTGTTAAGCAATGAAACGCATCGTACTCGTTCTGTTTAAATATATAGATCTAGATCTAGCTCTAGTTTCTACGTTTATTATATTTAAAGTGCATTTTTAGAAAATTGCATCCAAAATTCAGGTTATTTCATTGGTATAGAGCTTGTTGGGGGACCTACATCTAGATCTAAATCTAGATCTAGAATTGTGAATGTGTAGATCTTGGCTTAGATTAGATCTACATCGAAAGGGCGAGTAAGGCGGTAACCCAAAATTCGTGTACTCTGAAATCTAGATATCTAGCAGATCTAGTGTGTATTATCTAGATTAGATGGCTACAGTAGTTTTGAAGTAAATTTCTTTACTTCTTAAAAATATACTGTACCGTTAGGACTACCAACTTTTCAAGCTAGGTAATCCCAAAGGATTCTTGATTACATGATGATGTCATTTATGGTAGTCCGTCACAAATGGGGAAAAACCATCGGCCTCGAGTGGGCTAAGTCATCGTGCATAATGAAGTTGATAAAGCAGGTCATCGTGCATGAATGGATATTTTTTGCACCGTAGCAACTCCATGACAACAATGGTAAAGGGGTGTTATAATAATTTTTTAGTATTCAAAGTGCGCAAACTCGGCTGCAAAGTGTGTCTTGGCTAAGCGGGAAATTTCAAGTTTAATAAAAGTAGAAATGTATTTGAAGATGATGCTTCGTCGATTTCCTTGCAACCTAAAGCAGGTCTCATGCTTTTACTTCTCTTACTACCATAAAGAATAAAGGGCTCACATATTCACATTGGGTTTAAAGCACCAGACTTGTGGATTAAAGTGGCTGTAATTATATCCCATTTCTAAGTTTAAAAATGTTTCCAGTTTCCTTACAAATTTAGTTCAACGCGTTTGCTTACTAGTGATAACCCGGAAACCAAAGTGACAGCACACATACGGGTATTCAGTCGTTTTTAAAGTTGATAATTAAAACAGAAATTATTTCGTGAGCTGAACATACAGGTGCTACACTTTTGTATTTATGGGTTGTTTTGTTTTGTTGTTGTTGTTTTGTTTTGTTTTTTTTTGTTTTGTTTTGTTTTTTGTGGTTGACGTCTTGTTTTTGTTTTTAGTTTTCTGTGTTTT
>JAOYNN010319926.1:0-10028 GCA_025770095.1 Goniobranchus kuniei
AATAAGCGAATGTATTTCATGAGGAAACTTTACAAATTTAAGATAGATAAAACTCTAATCAAACTTTTTTATCAAACATGCATGAAGAGTGTTCTGACTTTCTGCTTAACAGCTTGGGGAGGCAATACAAGAGCCACAGCAAAGAAACAAATTGATAGAATCCTAAAATTTGCCGGTAAATTTATGAATTTTGAAATTTGGGACGATGTTGAAAAAATATATATTAAACAGTGTAACACAAAAATAAACAATATACTCAAAGATAGCTCCCACCCTCTGTTCCCACAAATTAAAACAAGCCAAAGAAGTGGACATCTGTTTCATTTTAAGTCTTGAACTGTGAGATACTCTAGGTCTTTTTTACCGTCAGTTGTATGAATTTTTAACGAATAACATGCATTTTGAATCCTGCTCTACCATATATATTTAAATTTAAGATGAGGTTTTTCCCCCCATCTGTGCGCCTGTACACTGTCTAATCATTCTATTCTTCTATGATATTATCAAACAATATTTTGTTTTACTACTATACTATTTTTACTACTGTATGATTTACAGCTGTATTTGTATTATACAAATACTTTTTTTTAACCTTCAAGAGCCTGTGATGTACAATAATAATTTCCATTTTTAATGGATTAATAAAGTTCTTTGAATTGGATTGAATTGACTCACTCTGTACTACCACTCACTTAGCTGTCTTTACTAAACTCTTATAAGTGCATACGTTTTTCAAACTGTTTTCCCATGATTATAACTTCTATGTTAAGTATGATAAATGCTTTACATTCTGTTTGCACAACATAGATGATGTATTTTGTAATGTTAGAAAATACAGAAAGCAGCCTTTGTGCATCAACAAATATACACCACCAACCTAATTTCTTATTGTTAACTAAAATCACAATAAAGTCTTTATTTCATTTTTAATATTCCTTTCAATGTTTTCTTGAGGCTGATTATATTTTTTTTCACATCAATTTTAACACAGACACAGGGAGTTTTTAAAATTACACACCTCTTTATACCCAAGCAAAAAGGAGGGCATGACAGCTGTGATATGGAGAATGAGGAAGAGTTAATTTTTTTCCAGGATGAGAAAAATCTTATTACTCTTGGATGGATTCATGTAAGTGTTTTAATTTCTTAAAATTTACTTTTCTTCCAGTGTCTTTTCCTATTCCTCTGTTCATTGTGGTGTCCTCATTATTTGCCTATTTCCCCCTCTGTCCCCAAATGCTAGGAAATTGTTTTAACGTGATAAATGCATATTCCTGTCTCCTTCTGCTAGCTATAGCTTGTAACTTTTTTGTGAGTAGTGTACTGTTTAAATCCTGAACTCCCGCCAACTTACTTTTTATTCTCAAAAGTCCATGAATTTTTTCCTTCAAAAATATATTACAGCTTAAATTTCTAGATCCTTGAACGCACTTCAAGATCTAAAAGCATCTTTGAAAATATAACAAACTCTCTAACTTTAAACTGATATGTTGATCCCTCACAATGTCACTCATTTCCCTCAAATTATTCAAGTTGGATCATAGAAAAGATCAAAGGTTGACTGTTAATCATTGAAACAAGTATATTTTGTGTCAAATTGACCTAATACATTATTCATTGTACTTTATGTTTATTCCACAGACTCACCCAACACAGACTGCTTTCTTATCTAGTGTAGATCTGCATTCACATTTTCCATGGCAGAAAATGATGCCAGAGGCTGTAGCAGTTGTTTGTTCTCCCAAATTTCAAGAGTAAGTCTGTTTTTGCTTCTTGCGGTGAATGCTCCCACCAATAAACATGAATAAATCAATAATTTTATCTTTATTAATTGATTTCCATTTCATTTTTCCTACCATTGAATGCCAGACCAGGACTAATTACATGTTTGTGCAATTTACAGGACATCCTTGTTTAAGTCTAGAAGAACTAGGATGCGTCTCAATTGATAATTCAGACAGACACTTAAACAATGTCAGAGTGATTGATATCTCTTGTAAGCGCTTTCCATTCATTACAGTTTGACCCTTAAATGATACTTATAATTGTTTCAAAACTTATAAATGACACTGTTAACTAAAAATGAGCATTGAATGGGATGGATTAAAAGCAAATTTATGTATTTCTGAAGTCATAAAACTGTTACTGTTGCTGTATTTCAATGGAGATGACATACTGGCTAAACAAAACATAAAAACTAGTCACTAATTAAGAATTAGAAAATAGAAATGAAAAAGCTTACAAATTAGCCAAACCTGGCACAACAAAAATACAATCAAACCCTGCTGTCAAGAAACTTGCTAAGTATATGGGCCAGTGGGACAAAAGGAAGCGCAATGTTCAAAGAAATGAGTAAACCAAACCCTCAACAGTAAGTAAGTTAGTTCCATACCCATGACTGAGTGTAGGGGAATTAGGGGTAGAGTCCTAATTATACTAGGCATACGGCATAATGTGGTAGTTTGCCATTGCTTTTCATGCCGACTTTACTTCCGCCAAGTCTAGAAAGACCTAGCTACCCATTTATACTGCTGTGTGGACAGGGGGCCCCGAAAAAACCCACTGCCCGGCTGGGGATCGAACTCGGGCCACCTCGCATAGCAGTCAGCCGCTCTGCCAAGTGAGCTACCGGGCCACCTCACAGAAAAGACCAATTATCAATTTTCCAATTCAGAACACAACATTAAGAAACCAAGTATGATCTGAATACATTCAACTTCACACATGAACCTGACTGCCAGTTGTGTGACTATTCATATGAAACTATATATACATATACAAAATTTAGGGCTTTTCAATAAAATATTAAATGGGACAAAACATAGAACATGTCGGGCAAATTTACTCAACTGCAGAAAACTGCAAACTCTGAAAAGAATATCTCTTAAGTGAACCAGAGATTAGACATATCCTTTATGGGCTTCTGAGACAGCTTCAAAAGACATGCAGGTACCTCAGTCTGGCACTGGCTGCGTAAGACTGAATAACTCAACAGTGTCGGGTAATAAAAACAATAACAGAACTGAAAAACACAGATCTTTACAAGTGTTTACGTTCCCAAAAAATATTTAATGAGACTGAAGCCTCTTAGATCTACCAGATTAGGTGAAAGACTTTCTTCATGTCAGTCTTGTAAAATCAATGCTTGTACACTTTTCCTGATACAATTATAAGGAACAGCAGTATTTAGAAAATGAGCCATAATTTGGCAAAAATATGTGTCATATGCTTAATGCAAATTCTTCACTGTTTCTTTTTTGTGAAGGACTGGTATCTTCAAACTAACAGACAGAGGTTTGGATGTTATTGGCAAATGTCAACAGAAAGGTTTTCACCCTCATGCTAAAGATCCTCCATTGTTTGAAGTAAGCAAAATTATAATTGTTCATAGCATATAGATTAATAGGCTCCTGATAATTGTTGATGATTGTTTATTGGTGTTGAAAGTTCCGTTCCCTTTGCAGCTTTTTCGCAGAAAACAAA
This sequence comes from Goniobranchus kuniei, assembly GCA_025770095.1. Taxonomy (NCBI): domain Eukaryota; kingdom Metazoa; phylum Mollusca; class Gastropoda; order Nudibranchia; family Chromodorididae; genus Goniobranchus; species Goniobranchus kuniei. The sequence continues at coordinate 3,484 of JAOYNN010319926.1, forward strand.
ATCAATCCTCATATGATTCGTTAGTAAATCACAGCTGATTTCAGATAATTGCAATATGAAAGGTTTTGATAGTTTTGACAAACTGCCACTCTCAAAGCATTTTTAAGTCACAAAAAAGAATGGTTATCTGTAAAGACATTCATGTTTTACACCTAATAAGAAGAAATCCTGAATGCCTTTGACCTTTACATAACTATCCCTGTCTCTTATCCCTGGAAACAAAAGGACCAATTCTGTGTTGACAGAAACAAAAACTTCCACTCTGAGGTCCATCTCTCTTCCCTAGACTCAAAAGTAGATAAAAATAAATTGGATAAGATATGTGGTGACACTAAGAGGTCAAATGGATGAGGTGAATAGGGAGGTCAAGTGAAACTTAAATGCCTAGATAGTTTTACCATCTAAGGCAATTGAGTGCCAACAGGCAACGTCTCTCTTATAATCATATCAGCATGTGTTCATATGCCTGTCTGGGCATTTTCAGCGTTTTCATCATATTTAATTTTTGGCTTATTGTGTCAGTTTTGTCACAAATGTATATTTAGTCTTGTAAAAATTATGTCTTTTTTCATCTTTTTAAAATAATTCTTAAAGAGAAATAAGACTACAAAGATTATTTCCCTGATATTCTGAATAAAACAGAGCAAACAATTTTTAAATACTCTTATGTATTCTTATATTTACAACCATTTCCAATCTTCATTATTTTTTTTTTCTCAATTTTTTTTTTCATGTTTTGTAAACATGGACATGTTTGTTGATGTCTTATTTTCAAATAGATATATAACCTTACAGTTATTTTAACATTATATTGTTCTTCAATTTTATTCCTTTGCTCTTTTGAAAACATGTGGACATAATTGTTGGTGCTTATCTTCAAAAAGATTATTATCTTACAGTTATTGATAATGTTTTCCTGAATTTTCTTCTTTTCTTCTTTTGAAGACATGTGGGCATGTTTGTTGGTGCCTTATCTTCAGAAAGATTATTACCTTACAGTTATTAAGAATGTTTTCCTCAATTTTCTTCTTTTCTTCTTTTGAAGACATGTGGACATGTTTGTTGGTGCCTTATCTTCAAAAAGATTATTACCTTACAGTTATTAATAATGTTTTCCTCAATTTTCTTCTTTTCTTCTTTTGAAGACATGTGGGCATGTTTCAGTAACAGAACATGATGAAATACAAGTGGAAGACAAGAGGATCTGAATGAGAATAATTTGAATCACCATATGGTAAAGTGAATTGGTTTATCTTTTTGCTACCAAGTAATTGAAGAGTGTTTTCATAAAAACCAAACAAATTTAATGTGAGGAACACAAATTCCAACATCCTCTGTGTTCTAAGAATCAAATAAAATTGAAACATACATTTTTCAGAATGAGTGGGAAAATGTCCATAGATTCAAATGTGTGTATACCTTGCAATGCCCCAAAAGGACAACCAATTTTGCAGGGCACTTCTTCTTGCTCAGAAGTTTCTACTAGAAAAGGGAATGCAGATTATGAAACTGGAACAAAATTTTCTTCATTCTGAAGATGAATCACTGTATGCTGTTGTTTCTTATCTTTGAACAATTGTGTTGATTCACTACAGCCAAACTTTTGTTACATTTCAAGAACATTAATTATCCTATGAAATGGAACATTCTATTCTTTTATAAGTCTCTATTGCTTTGTACTTATTTGACTGTGATTATGTTTTGGTTTAATGTTTATTCATCCTAAAACATTTTCAAGTTTTCATTACGATGTTGGCATCACAAGGAAGATCGATATTTCATGCATACATGTAATGATATAATGCTTTATTGAGAATCTTCATTAAACATCTTTGCTAATTTTTTACTGTTGTACTTGTGCTTTTTTTTTTTTGAGGGGTGGGGGGGAGAGGGGGTTCTGTTGTAACAGATCTCTTTGGAACCATTTGGAGATCTTAATCATCTATTTAGTTAAGTTAATGAATGCAAATTGAATTACATTAATTTTTAACCCCATCTGTTGCTTATGTCACTTGCTTTCTTTGCGGATGTAGTCTTACATAGCTGCAAGTTCAGTATTGTGAATTATTATCACATGATAGTCATGTGACATATGTTTTTGTTTGTAATTTGCTGCTCTTTTCCTGACATATGAGAGGCCTTTGATAAATCCTTACCCTGACCATGAAGGAAACAAGCTAGACAATCAAATTTACCTCTCACACTGCTTGCTATTTCTCCACATAACCATCTTGCTGACTGACACACCGTTGCCATCTTATTTATCATTTGCCTTCAAAAGTCAAGAGCAGTGGGACCTCTGATGATGCTCACAGCACTCCTCCAAAGCATTTACGCTACCTTAATGGCTATGGAAATGCTGCACTTTCAAAGTGTTTTTTTAAGGTTGGAGAAATTGAGTGTGGCATTGGAGAGCAATAGCATCTTGAATTCAATATTTAAACTGACTTGTTTCCTCCATTGATTAGTGAAAGGACTTATAGAATGTCCTGTATAAATACCCCTGGGATTGGTATTTAGGCATTTTTGTCCAAGGACTAGTCTTGATGAAATATTGTTCTGTCTCCAGTATCAGGTGAGTTTGGTTTTGTTTTTCTTTTAACTTTTGTTTTTTAAATCTGTGTCTGCCTGATATAGAAGTATGGTAGTCATCATTATCATCATCACCATCATTTCCACCAATGTCATGCTTCACCTCTAGCAAGATATAACATACCTTCATTAAGTTTTATCTTTTGAGATTTTTTTCACCCCAGTTTTTTCTAGATGTATCCTTCTTGCTTTCTATTTCCATCCTTCACCAAATATATGGTGGGTTATCTCTATACTTTACATTTACAAGTTGGTGGTTCCAATTTAAAAGTTTTCTGGTGAAGTTTGTGTCTCCTTCCCTCAATACAATGGTCTGCCCTTAAAGACCTAGCCCTAAGAAGATATATGTAGATATATACCAGACCTTGATAATTAAGCAAAGGCAAAGATATGTAAGATTTTTTGTTGTTTTGCTGAGTAATCCCCTTGTTCACATCACAATGATGTAACTATAATTGATTTTATTTATTGCCACCTCTCAATGCATGGGACATAATTGTGTCAATTAGTCAACGTTCACTTTGTGAAATCTTAGCTTTCCAGTACAATACTTATGTTATGGTAACCTGCCTCTTGTCTCAAAGCATTTGGGAATCATGCAACTCAACTGGGTTTTTTTCTGTAATAGCTGGAAGGCTGTGCCATTCACTGCACATTACAGATGGCTCAAACGTTTGCCAAAGGCATTTCAATAATTTTATCTCTGGAAGTCATGAGGGAGACAAATCATCTTTACTGATGAAAGCTTTCCAATTTTCTTAGTTGACAGATTGTCTCTTTGTTATTAGGGATGTACTTTTTCCCTTCTTTCTTGCTGAAAAACCAAAAAATGAGGAGCATCTCTTAAAGAGCTGATAATTAGGAAAACCAAGCGATTTGCTGCCCAGGCCTTTTTTTTGGCTGAAAGCTTTGTAATGTTCTCTTTCAGAAACATGGATATCCTCAATTTCTCTGATTTATTAACATGGGATATGAGTCATTTCATTATTTTTTTTAAATGCTCGTGGCAATTTCATAAACTGCGCAGAACTACTTTATGAATATTTGCCTTCTCATCCTTAACATTTTTTCTGCTTACATTGCATTAATATAATACCCAAATACATTATTCATTTGCACTATCTAAATTAAGATAAGAATGCTTTTGTGTGAACTTAGAATAAGGTAGTAAAAGCTAGTCAGTCAATACCCGGTTATGCTGACAATCCCTTGATTTGCTTGTCTTTCAAAACTCTGATTTCCTCAACATACTGTAGTGAAATTGGTTCTTGAAAATATTTGTTCTGGTTTCTTTACAAACCTGTTTTGTTTTTGTTGTTTTAAAGATGAAAACAGTTCAAGGCATTGTAGAAAATCTTTAGAAAAATCAAGCTGTTATGTTTCTTAATGCCTTGAGCATCATAAAAATAAACCTGCCCGCAGTCAAACCTTTCAGAACAAACTCTTGCTTACCAAATGGAGGCAAATGAGGTAGTGGTATGGTGGTCATATGTAATAACCCTTTGGCTAAGAACCTGATTCACCTAAGAACCGTTTCTTTGATGAAACTACAATACACACAGCTTAACCCCTTTACTGTTAAGGATATATCACTCGGGTAACATCCATGTGCCAGCGACTCCCTTGGGCCTAGCATCTATTTCACTGGAAGTAGTTCTAGGTCTAGATCTAAATCTTATCGGTGAAGCTGTTGAATCTAAGCTTTGGCTTTGAGATCTAGATCTAGAATAGACCTAGTAAAATCGTAGTCACCTCTTGCGGTCAAAGCTTGATCTAGATCTACATGCCTAGACAAGATGTCTTTATTAGGGCTAGATCTAGAAGTGTTGCCGCTGGTATCTAGATCTTGAGTTTCATTCAGGCATTGAGGCAAGAAATCATCCTCTCTATCACTTCCCTCACTACTAACATCAACATATAGGTTGACATCATCACTGTTAGTCATTCAACACCTTTTCTAAAGCTTTGACGGCTGTAATCAGTGGGCAACAGCTTCTTTGTCTCTATTGTAAGGAAAGATCGAGATTTCCTGTCAGTAGATCCAACAAGGAAAATAAGTCGTAATATGTCATAGACACAAAGAAATAGCTATCAACAGAATCCACTTTACTGATTCTTCACCAACATAATGAAAGAGTTATATGCCCTGATTCCTTTCATAATTAGAAGAATAAGCGTTGAGTCATTGGCCGTTGATTCCTTGGGCCTACGGCACATAGGGTAAAAATATAGGCCTGTGGATTCGAAGGGCCTATGGCAGTGAAGAAGTTAAAATCGTTCTAATTAATTTGCTTAACACATTTTTATTAGCAGCTTTTCATGATATGTGTGCATGATATGCACACCTGTGCTGGCTGGCTGCTTTGACATCATTCACCAGACACTGGCTGTAGGGCTTAGTGGCGACGTATTGTCTGTTGATGTGACTGGTGGCCAGTGTGACCATCTGCATTGCCCATTCAATGTCTTGGTGCTGACCAGCCCAATGATCTAGCATGTAGTATTGTCAATTATTGTGATTACATTTTGCTATGCTGTGCCCAGGTGGAATGCATGTGCCTCCCCCTCCCTTTGCCTGCTTGGTTCTCTTTCTTAAAACTGTTTTCATTGGCTGAAAGAAATAAAGCTTCACATGTCTTTTTTAGCCAGTCAATGCAGATCGCATAAACACTGGTTATATGGTCAATTTTGTAAGTCACCATTCACTTTACTTGGCCATTTATGCAGAGAAACACTTCCATCTTCAGTCACCTTTCATTCAAGCAATTATATTGTCCCTAACTATCCATAGGGAGGGGACAAATGTTATGCCTAATTATCTCCCTTTTGCTCTGGTCAGGCCATGAACATAGCAAAAGCGTTTTTTCGCATATGCGCAGATCTGAAAAAGCGAAAAAAGAACTTTATATTATTGTCTTTTGCCACACAGGACAAAAATTGTGCAATTCATGCAAAAAGTTCCAAAAGTTTTTGTATGCCAAGAGCTTTTTTGAAGGAATGAAGATCAAATTCTTTTTTGAGCTTTTTGGCGTTCCATGAACTGTTTTCACCACCAGTTAGTTCGTGTTCGGACATAGACGCCTTGGAGACTGGATGTGTGACGTAACTGGGCATAGCTTGGCCTTACTTTCCAAGGCCATTGTCTTCATTGGGGTTGACCATACTCAAAATCTGATGCAATTTTTTAATCCAGGGACCAAAAACGTGGGCAGGATCTGAGCAGAAATTGATTATTTTGACTAATAAAGAGTATAATGAACCATTAATTTAACACAAAGCACGTGGCCTGTTATTAAGTAGCGCAGAGAAGGCGCAGAAAAGTTTTTGTTATGAAAGCCCTACCTGAAAGGCAGTGCCAGGGGTAACAGTTCTCTGGGCTGGGGCCAGAGCCTCAGGATTTTTTTCCCTTGACAAACTCATTCTCTGGACTTTTTTCTTCTTACCGCCTTTTGAAAAAAACATAAGCCGGAGGATCCTGTAGTTATTGGGTACAGTAAATTCTGCCCATAAGCACGCCGTGCAAGTGCACAATCTCACCAAGAGCACGCTCTCGGGCTCTGACGGAATTTTTTAATGTATAATTGGCATGCCTATAAGCACGGTCATGTTGGACAAGCGCACGCTCTGCTGGTAATGAAATTGACAAAAAGGTAATTAAATTTTGGAAACTACAGATTAGCTTATAACAAAATGGGTTTAAATACTTGTGAATGAAGGGCCACGGGCTATGGACAATAACATATGACGAACAGCACACTTGTAGTATGGTAGGACACACACACTAACAATGGAGTGTCTAGGCATGATACGCGACAGGCGACGACAACGGACGAGGTGTGAATGAGAGATGACGACCAACGCCTTTGATGTGAACCCACAATCCGTCGAGAAGGAAGGTAGACCTAGAAAAGCAATCTTGGCAGTCAGCCGTGTTATTGTTTTATGACTTAAAC
>JAOYNN010320037.1:0-10026 GCA_025770095.1 Goniobranchus kuniei
GTACTTGAAAACCAATGTTCACGAAAATGCACGTAAATTAAATATGAACAAAGCAAGGTTACACCACAAGAACAGAATGAAGCGGTCGGCCGATTTAGAAAAACAGTCTGTCCGCCATATTGTTTGACCGGAAGTCCCTGCTTATATGGAATTATCCATTAAATGGATTGTATGAGAGTTTAAGATACAATTCATGTCATGGTAAAAAAAAAAAATGGTGGGTGGTTGTAGGTTTTGTTTTTCTGTTGTTTTTTTAAGGAGGTGATGCAGGGGAGTATCGGTGGACTCAATTTTTCTTTTATACTTTTACGATCTCGCTTTACTGAAGCTATTCATTCATATTTCATCCAGACATCTGGGCCTTTGACAATGAAATACCACAGGAAATCTGTGTCAAGTAGAGATTTATAAATAGATGTATAGTGTCAAGCCAAAGAGGGTGGCGTTGATGAAAGGACACCCCCCCCCCCCCCATAGCCTTTCGCAGCTAGTGTGGCGCCGATCACGGTTTTATAGCTGGGTCATAAAAAAGCGAATCCTTCTCATTGGTGACTCAAATTATGCTTTCATATAGGTTTGCCCTAGGCATACCAAAATGGTGCTTAACATAATATTATATTGGATTAGGTTGCTATCTCTTTCTTGAGATTGTTCGGAAGATTTTATACTTTCACATATATTATTATAATACCTACACCAAAATGACACCGTCGCATTTGAAAAAAAGCAAAAACAAAGGGAAACCTTTTTCATGTTGGACATGCTTCTTCGTATGGTTTCCATCAATTTCCTTTTACATGTATGTGTTTTTCCCTCGATGCCAAACCAATGGCGAATCGTGAAGCACTTAGACAAATCTAGATTTCAGCTGGTTATGCATCTAGGTGGTCTACCAGGCGGCTCTATAGTTAGTTATTTTGTGGGTTTAACGTCATTTTTCAACATTGAAGGTTATCACAGCCACGGTGCTATTTTGACATGTTTATGTGCTGCCACAAGTGAGCCATTAGGTATAGTACAACTCGAATGGGCCAACCAGTCTTAGAGCTGTTCTCTTGATGCTGAGGGCTAAATGAGACAGTTACTTGTCTTGTTTTAAAGTATTAGGTCGGACTCGGCCGTGGATCGAAACCGAGACCTCCGGGTTTAGAGGCTGACGATCTACCGCTAGGCCATCTGGCCGGTGGTACGTATACTACGATACTCAGTAGTGTACTATTTCATGAAACATTATAAGCTGCTTGGTCCGTAACAAGATGCCTGGTGCCTGGTGCGTAACAAGCTGCCTGGTCGTAACAAGCTGCCTGGTCCGTAACCATCTGATCTTCCTTTGCCCAAATCGTTGTTTGTTTGTTTTTTGTCGTGCAGAATTTATACTTGTTTCAAGAGCCACGTTTGAGATCGTCGTCGTCGACGACGTCTTCTTCCCGCTTCTGTTCTTCGGGTTGTCTCGTCCCACTTAAGTAGGCCTACATATATTACAATACCTTTGTCTCATTTCAAATTTAAGCAGCAGCAGCAGCAGCAGCAGTAGTAGTAGTAGTAGTAGGAGGAGGAGGAGGAGGAGAAGGAGGTGGTAGTAGGAGCAGCAGCAGCTGCAGCAGTAGTAGTAATAGGAGGAGGAATTGTTGCTTTGTTGTTGCTGTTGTTAAGTAGTAGTAGTAGTAGTAGTAGTAGTAGTAGTAGTAGTAGTAGTAGTAGTAGTAGTAGTAGTAGTAGTAGTAGCAGCAGCAGCAACAGCTTAAGTAACAGCAGCCATATTCTTCTGCTGGCTCTGTGTTCGTAGTCTTGGAATTCCAAAAGATTATTCTCATGAAAACTTGATTGACGTAAAACGGAATCGAAACGTCGTCAGAATAATATTGTGTAATGTTATGGTGAAAGGGTTAAACCGAAGACCACATAACGGATGTCAATGTTAGCCTAAACTCGTGTGACACACCCATCCACTTGGTGTGCGTTGAATAACCATGCTCTTCAGCTTGATGGCATTCCCCACAACACACAGACATACCTACTTCTCTTCAACCATCTTTATCTAATTAGAACGCCGTACACCGGCTTCCTGGATGCAATGCCAAAAAAAAAAAGGCAATTTGTCCACCTCCCGAATCTACTTAGTATGCAATGTTTGACCTGCCGTTATTTGCCCAATGTATTTGGCAGTGTTATCTACGATTTTGCAGGTATGTGTGTTTGTGTGTGTGTATATATGTTTCTGAAAGAGAAAGATAGATAGATAGATAGATAGATAGATAGATAGATCCCTTGCTTTCCTCCCATCTATCTATCTATCTATCTATCTATCTATCTATCTATCTATCAACCTATCTATCAACCTATCTATCAATCTATCAGGCAATCTATCTATCTATCTATCTATCAAACTATCTATCAACCTATCTATCAATCTATCTATCAATCAATCAATCAATCTATCTATCTATCTATCTGTCTATCTATCTATCTATCTATCTATCTATCTATCTATCTATCTGTCTATCAGTCAATTAATGAATGAATCAATCAATCAATCGATCGATCGATCAATCAGTTAACCTGTTACTCAAACTTGAAATTATTATTTTCGACAACTATCTCCACAACGTTACTGGGTAACTCAGTGCTTGATCGTGAATATTTACATCTTGAATCTGATTGAATCTGTTCAGCTCTTTACTCGCCCTTTGTAGATTGGAAGATTCCGGTAATCATCGTGGACAGAATTTTTTCCCCATCAAGTTTCCTACCACATCCTTGTGGCGATGGCAGATTCGGATCTTTTGTAAGGCGAAATGAAAATAGTTAAGGGAATTAGCGGTAAAATTGTGCAAATTAGGGTTGAAAACATATAAATTTTTAGTACACATGACCTGGAAGTCATTTGTAACAATCCCTATTATAGAACCAGATTCATAATTAAGCAGAAAGATGATTTTGAAGCAACTATTTTTCTCTATCAGTTAACCTATAAAATCAAGGGCCACAACCGGTAAAATACAACTTGTTGCCTTTCACTCATTAGAAATGTAAAGCATCGGAACCGACGTTTTTTGCTGTTTTTTTGTTGTTTTTATCTCACCTAGCATCAAAACCTATCAGAATTATTCTGTTAGCTAAAGATAAAAGAGCTGATTCACACAATGAAGAAAGACTTGCATTTTGTTCTTACTTCCTTTTTCTTTTTTTTTCTTTTTTTTCTTATTTTCAGCTTTAATAATCGGATTGGAAAATTTTGTTTCTTTTACTCATGTACTCGCATTGTGATGTCGTTAGTTTCTCCAGCACAAAAGAAGACACTTATCCATGAAGGACGTAAGAGTCGACTAAGGTAGAACTATTTTCCTTGTCTACTCTTCTGGCTGACTACTCATCTTATAGAATTTCATTTTATGGAATTTCCTTTAAATTAATTGATTTGTTAATTGTACCCCCTACCTCTCCTAAGCTTCTACCATAGTTTATTATATAAATATTTATATATTATAGCATTTCCCCATAGCTTTGGTGATGTTTTTTACCATGTAATTGTCAATCTTAGCACACATTGAATAATCATGTTGTATAATTGTACGCGTAGTGTTATGGTTATGTGATTAGGCGCTATACAATAGACTTCTTTTATTATTATTATAAATATTATTATTATTTTTAATATAATTATTCTTTTATAATTAACTATTATTATGATCATGTTGATGATGATGATGATGATGATGGTGATGATGATGATGATGATGATGATGAGGATGATGATGAGGATGATGATGAGGATGATGATGGAGATGATATTAATAATTATGCATGAAATTCAAGAAAAAGGTGACAAAACATTTTCTATTTAATGTACTTTGATTTTGGCTGTTTGGTTTGTAGAGACATAAATTTTTCATCACATCCATGATGTCCTTGCCAGTCACGTTAAATTGGCTATTCATTTAGTAGTGTACAAAATAGCTTCCTTGAGTTTGCATTCGAGGAAAATTCTTTAAACAGAATGCAATGGGATTGTTGTCGACTAGATGGATCATGATAGTGTGCGTTGTCGAATCAACAGTGCAAATATAAAGGGCTGGTTTATGGCATTATGAAAAAAAGCAAAACAACAACAACAACAACAACAACAAAAAACTATGCCAATATAGAAGAGCTTACAATCGATTCGCATTTGTGTGTTATGGTGGAATATTTTTGTGGCTTGTACAATGCCAGGTTTAATTTGAGACATGATAATATTTATCATGAGAAAATGCTGCGAGGGAACTTTGACATGACGTAGAAAATAAGATGAGCGGTGGGCAACATGGAACTAGAGAGTAATCGATTCTGGTTCGTAAACAGCTTTCTACACGCGCTTTTTCACAATATTTAATGTGTTAGGAAATATAATCTGCCTCACGTTTTAGCGATCATACTGTTATTGCGTCATAATTTGGATGCTTGTGAGAATGCGATGTTATAATTGGCTGGTGATTTGCCTTTCCTTACCTCGCGAGTTCACTCCCAAGCGCGAAATTATGAAAGGTAAAATCCAACGTAAACTCTTTCATTTTATTTCTTGTTATCTTTGTCATATTTTTATTTCTCCAACGTTTGCGCTTTCAGGGATCGAATACCCGAGCAACGATTCATGAGCTCGGTCCATTAAGTTGTTGCTGCTGCTGCTGTTGTTGCTTCCTCCTCCTCCTCCTCCTCTTGTTGTTGTTGTTGTTGTTGTTGTTGTTGTTGTTCTTCTTCTTCTTCTTCTTCTTCTTCTTCTTCTTCTTCTTCTTTCTTTCTTTCTTTCTTTCTTTCTTCTGAACTTCTGTCTTTCTTCTGTCATCTGTCTTTCTGCCTTTCTTCTTTCTGTCTTTCTTCTTTCTGTCTTTCTGCCTTTCTTCTTTCTTTCTTTCTGTCTTTATTCTTTCTGTCTTTGTTCTTTCTGTCTTTGTTCTTTCTGTCTTTGTTCTTTGTCTTTGTTCTTTCTGTCTTTATGTCTTTCTGTCCTCCTTCTTTCTGTCTTTCTGCCTTTCTTCTTTCTTTCTTTCTGTCTTTCTTCTTTCTGTCTTTCTTCTTTCTGTCTTTCTGTCTTTCATCTTTGTGTCTTTCTTCTTTGTGTCTTTGTGTCTTTCTTCTTTCTGTTTTCTGCCTTTCTTCTTTCTGTTTTTCTGTCTTTCTTCTTTCTGTCTTTCTGTCTGTCTTCTTTCTGTCTTTCTGTCTTTCTTCTTTATGTCTTTGTTCTTTCTGTCTTTCTGACTTTCTGTCTTTGTTCTTTCTGTCTTTCTGTCTTTCTTCTTTCTGTCTTTGTTCTCTCTATCTTTCTTCTTTTTTATGCCTTTCTGTCTTCCTTCTTTCTGTCTTTCTTCTTTCTGTCTTTCTGTCTTTCTTCTTTCTGAATTTGTTCTTTCTGTCTTTGTCTTTGTTCTTTCTGTCTTTGTTCTTTCTGTCTTTCTGTCTTTGTTCTTACTGTCTTTGTTCTTTCTGTCTTTCTGTCTTTGTTCTTTCTGTCTTTGTTCTTTCTGTCTTTCTGTCTTTGTTCTTTCTTTTTTTCTGTCTTTGTTCTTTCTGTCTTTCTGTCTTATTCTTTCTGTCTTTCTTCTTTCTGTCTTTCTGTCTTTGTTCTTTCTGTCTTTGTTCTTTCTGTCTTTGATCTTTCTGTCTTTCTGTCTTAGTTCTTTCTATCTCTATGTCTTTGTTCTTTCTGTCTTTCTACCTTTCTTCTTCCTGTCTTTCTGCCTTTCTTCTTTCTGTTTTTCTGTCTTTGTTCTTTCTGTCTTTCTGTCTTTGTTCTTTCTGTCTTTCTGTCTGTGTTCTTTCTGTCTTTGTGCTTTCTGTCTTTTTGTTCTTGTTCTTTCTGTCTTTCTGTCTTTGTTCTTTCTGTCTTTCTGTCTCTGTTCTTTCTGTCTTTCTGCCTTTGTTCTTTCTGTCTTTCTGCCTTTCTTCTTTCTGTCTTTCTGTCCTTGTTTTTTCTGCCTTTGTTCTTTCTGTCTTTCTGTCTTTGTTCTTTCTGTCTTTCTGTCTTTGTTCTTTCTGTCTTTCTGCATTTCTTCTTTCTGTATTTCTGACTTTGTTCTTTCTGTCTTTGTTCTCTGTTCTTCCTGTCTTTCTTCTTTCTGTCTTTCTGTATTTCTGTCGTTCTGTCTGTCTGTCGATCTGTCTTTCTGTCTTTCTATCGTTCTGTCGTTCTTCTGTCTTAATGTCTTTCTGTCTTTCTGTTTTTCTGTCTTTCTTTCTATCTTTTGTCTGTCTTTCTCTCTTTCTGTCCTTCGTCTTCCTGTGTTGCATTCTGCGTTTCCTGCGTTCTTTTCTGTCTGTTTTTTCTGTCTTTCTGTCTTTCTGTTTTCCTTTCTTTCATTCTGTCTTTCTTCTTTTTGTCTTTCTGTCTTTCTTCTGTCTGATTTTCTGTCTTTCTATTTTTCTTCTTTCTGTCTTTCTGTTTTTCTTCTTTCCGTCTTTCCGTCTTTCTTTTTTTCTGCTTTCTGTCTTCGTCTTTCTCTCTTTCTGTGTTTCTTATTTCCGTCTTGCTGTTTTTCTTCTTCTGTCTTTCTGTCTTTCTTCTTTCTGTCTTTCTGTCTTTCTGTTTTTTCTTCTCTTTGCCATTTTATCGTTCTGTTTTTTCTTCTTTAGGATTTTCTTCTTTTTGTATTTCTGTCTTTCTGTTTTTCTATCTTTCTTTCTTTCTGTGTTTTTGTGTTTCTATTTTTCTGCCTTTATTCATTATGTCTTTCTGTCTTTCTGTGTTTCTTTCTTCGTGTCTTTCCGTCTTTCTTCTTTCTGTGTTTCTTTCTTTCATTTTTTCTGTTTTTCTTTCTTTCTGTCTTTCTGTCTTTCTTCATTCTTCCTTCTGTCTTTCTGTCTTTCTTCATTCTTCCTTCTGTCTTTCTTTCTTTCTGACTTTCTTCTTTCATTCTTTCTTTCTTTCTTCTTTCTTTCTGACTTTCTTTTATCATTCTTTCTTTCTTTCTTTCTTCTTTCTTTCTGTCTTTCTCTTTTTTCCCTGCTTTTTTTTCTTATTTTCTGCCTGTCTTTCTTCTTTCTTTCTTTCTTTTGTTCTGTCTTCCTTCCATCTTCCTTTCTTTCTTCTTTCTTTCTGTCTTTTTTCTTTCTTTCTTTCTTACTTTCTGTCTTCCCTCTTTATTTCTTTCTTGCTGTTTTCCGGCTTCCTTTCTTTCTTTCTGTCTTCCATCTTTCTTTCTTTCTTTCTTTCTGTCTTCCTTCTTTCTTTCTTTCTTTTCTTTCTTCCTTTCTCTTCGACTTTTTTCTTTTTTTCTTTCTATCTTTCTTTCGTTCTGTCTTTTTTCTTTCCTCCCTTCCCTCTTTCTTTCTTTTTTCCCTTCTTTCTTTCTTTCTTTCTTTCTTTCTTCCTTCTTACTGTCTTTCTCTTTTTTCCTTTCCTTCTTTCTTTTTTCTAACTTTCTGCCTGTCTTTCTTCTTTCTTTCAGTCTTCTTTGATTCTTTCATGCTTTCTTTCTTTCTGTCTTCTTTCTTTCCTTCTTTGTTTTTGTCTTCCTTCTTTCTTTCTTTCTTTCTTTCTTTTGTTCTGTCTTCCTTCTTTCTTTCTGTCTTTCTTTCTTTCTGTCTTTCATTCTGTCTTGCACTCTTTCTTTCTGCGTTTCTTGCTTTATTCATATTTTCATACTGTCTTGCATTCTTTGTTTCTTTCTGTCGTTTGTTCTTTCTTCCTTTATTTCTATCTTTCTTTCTTTCTCACTTTCCCTTTGTTTTTCTTTCTTTCCTTCTTTCTGTATTTGTTTCAGTCCGTCCGTCTTTCTTTTTCTTTTTTTTTTTTGGTCTTGCAGTCTTTCTTTCTGTTTTTCTTTCTTTCTTCCTTCCTTTCTGTCTTGCATTCTGTGTTTCTGGCGTTCTTCTTTCTGTTTTTCCTTCTATCTGTCTTTCTGTTTTTCCTTCTTTCATTCTGTCTTTCTTCTTTCTATCTTTCTGTCTTTCTTCTTTCTGTCGTCCTATCTTTCTTCTTTCCGATTTTCTGCCTTTCTTTATTCTGTCTTTCTGTTTTTCTTCTTTCCGTCTTTCTTCTTTCTGTTCTTCTGTCTTTCTTTTTTTCTCGCTTTCTGTGTTTCTTATTTCCGTCTTGCTGTTTGTCTTATTCTGTCTTTCTGTCTTTCTTCTTTCTGTCTTTCTGTCTTTCTGTTTTTCTTCTCTTTGTCTTTCTATCTTTCTATTTTTCTTCTTTAGGATTTTCTTCTTTTTGTATTTCTGTCTTCTGTTTTTCGATTTTTTCTTCCTTCTGTTTTTCTATCTTTCTTTCTTTCTGTGGTTTCGTGTTTCTGTTTTTCTGTCTTTCTTCTTTCTGTCTTTCTTCTCTATGTCTTTCTGTGTTTCTTTCTCTGTGTCTTTCCGTCTTTCTTCTTTCTGTGTTTCTTTCTTTCAGTCTTTCTGTTTTTGTTTCTATCTGTCTTTCTGTCTTTCCGTCTTTCTACTTTCTGTCTTTCTCTCTTTCTTCTTTCTGTCTTTCCTCATTCTTCCTTCTGTCAATCTTTCTTTCTGACTTTCTTCTTTCATTCTTTCTTTCTTTCTTCTTTCTTTCTATATTTTTCTTTTTTTCCTGCTTTCTTTTTTCTTACTTTCTGCCTGTCTTTCTTCTTTCTTTCTGTCTTCTTTCATTCATTTATGCTTTCTTTTTTCTGTCTTCTTTCTTTGTTCCTTTGTTTTTATCTTGCTTTTTCTTTCCTTCTTTCTTTCTTTTGTTCTGTCTTCCTTCCTTCTTTCTTTCTTTCTTTCTTTCTTTCTGTCTTCCCTCTTTATTTATTTCTTGTTGTTTTCCGTCTTCCTTTCTTTCTTTCTGTCTTCCATCTGTCTTCCTTCCTTCTTTCTTCTTTCTTTTCTTTCTTCCTTTATTTCTGTCTTCTGTCTTTCTTTCTATTTTCTTTCGTTCTGTCTTTCTTGTTTCCTCCCTTCTTTTTTTTTGTTTTGTTTTTCCCCTTCTATCTTTCTTTCTTTCTTACTTTCTTTTTTCTTTTTTTCTGTCTTTCTCTTTTTTTCTTTCCTTCTTTCTTTTTTCTTACTTTCTAACTGTCTTTCTTCTTTCTTTCTGTCTTCTTTCATACTTTCATGCTTTCTTTCTTTCTATCTTCTTTCATTCCTTCTTTGGTTCTGTGTTCCTTCTTTCTTTCTGTCTTTCTTTCTGTCTTGCACTCTTACTTTCTGCTTTTCTTGCTTTATTTATATTTTCCTTTCTGTCTGGCATTCTTTGTTTCTTTCTGTCTTTCTTTCTTTCTTCCTTTCTTTCTATCATTCTTTTTCTCTAACTTTCTCTTTGTCTTTCTTTTTTTCTTTATTATTTATTTATTTCAGTCCGTCCGTCTATCTTCTTCTTCTTTTTTTTTTTTTTGCTGCCTTGCATTCTTTCTTTCTGTTTTTCTTTCTTTCTTTCTTCCTTTCTGTCTTGCATTCTTATTTACTTTCTTTCTTTCATTCTTTCTTTCTGACTTTCTTACTTTCTTCCTTTCTTTCTTTCTTTCTTGCATTCTTCGTTCTATCTGTCTCTTTCTCTCTTTCTGCCTTTCCTTATTTCTGTCTGTCTTTTTTTCTTCCTGCATTACTTTCCATCTTTCTGTCTGTCTGTCTGTCTGTCTTTCTTTCTTTCTATCTTTCTTTCTTTCTTTCGTTCTTTCTTTCGTTCTTTCTTTCTTTCTTTCTTTCTTTCTTTCTCATTCCTTCCTTTTTTCATTCTTTCCATTCTTTCTTTTTTTTCCTTTGTTTCTTCCTTCCTTTCTCCTTTTTCTTCTTTTCTTTCTACATTTCGTTCTTTCTTCACTCTTCTTCTTCTTTATTCTTCTCTTACTTCTGTCCTTTTCTTCTTCTGTCTCCTTCTTCTTCTCACTTCTTCATTCTTCATTCGTCATTCTTCACTCTTCATTCTTTCTTCTTTCTTTCTTTCTTTCTTTCTTTCTTCTTCTTCTTCCTCTTCATCTTCATCTGCTTCATCTTCATCTTCTTCACTTTCTTCATTTTCTTCTTCTTCTTCTGCTTCTTCTTCTTCTTCTTCTTCTTCTTCTTCTTCTTCTTCTTCTTCTTCTTCTTCTTCTT
>JAOYNN010320148.1:0-10026 GCA_025770095.1 Goniobranchus kuniei
CTCTCTCTCTCTCTCTCTCTCTCTCTCTCTCTCTCTCTCTCTCTCTCTCTCTCTCTCTCTCTCTCTCTCTGTGCAATTTTTTTTCTGTTTATCTGCATCAAGACCTAACATCTGTAATGGATTTGTGGAACGGATTGAAATTTCTTTTTGCTGCTATTTTTTACTCTTTCTTTCCAAGTTTCCAATTTGATCTCTCTTGGTGATCTACCAGCCCATTGTTATCTGTCATGATATTGGAAGGACAGGAAGGAAGGAAGAAAATTGTTTGTATAGCGCTGGTTACCATGTCCGATTTCTGACACAAACCTGTGCAACAACTCAGAAATGATGTGCTTGAAGCAATATTTTAGTTCAACCGTTTTATGACATAAAGAAACAAGAGACAAGCAGAAATGATATCTTCAGACATAACAGATGTGAACCTCTCTGGTATGGATCTCTGTATGCTCATTAGTACTTAGCATAGCACTCCACAAAATATTGCCTCAAGGTCTCATTGGTTGCCTCATGGTGTCTTTGAAAACACTGCAAACAAAGACAACACTGGCATGTTCAAAGCATGGTTTCTTCTCCACTATTCCATCCAGAATTATTTATTACACTCCTTCAAGTCCCTTCAGATGTCCTAAATCTCTTAACATTTGCGATTTACTAAATTGTTACTTTTCTCTCAAAAGACAGCTGGATTATGTGTTCTGTGTGAGATGTTCTTATTAATTCCAGATAACGTTTCATGTAAAAAGAAATTCTCCTTCAGATATTGTTATTCTTATATTAGATTCAGAATCTACCTCACAAATTGTTGCTGCGTGAAAGATAATACTCTGAGACTTCTAAGTTTTATTTGTGTATCGTCTCCTTACTAGTACCATGTTGTGTTCATTCTAGTCAGGCCAGTCTTGTTTGTAAATTTTAGGAGTTTCATTTCCAACCTTAAATATCCTGCCACCAAAGGTGTATTATAAGTGTACAATTTCTAGACAATTTCTAGATATTAATACTCTTTGGTAACTTGGGCCTTTTTTTCCAGCTTGAAATTTCATTATTTTTTGTTCTGCATCTTTTTTTTTTTAAATCAAGAAAAATCAATCCTTAATATCAGTATACTAATGACACTGTTTATGAAAGCCTTGATTTCTTTGTGCCAGGTGATTTTGTTGGCATACTTTATACATTAAACTATGGCCTTTACTTTGAAATATCAATATACTGCATTTGTGTTTTCTTTAGATTGGTTGAAATGAATGGGTTATGTATGCTTTTGTTGGGTTTTTTTATTTGTTTGTTTTGATTTATTGTTTAATCTAGTTTAATTTCTGCATTGATACTATTTCCTTGACTGCAAACCCCAGGAATCCCACACAGATGAAACAAATAAAGTTGTTACTACACCTGCCTTTATGTGTGAGACAAAAATTCATGAAGTCTTCGATGGAATTGGGCAGATGGTTGATAAAGTTTTGAAATTAGCAAAGTGAGCTTGTTAAAATATTGGAAATGTATCACAGATGAGTAACTTTCCTGCTATTTTCTACTATTCTACTGTTATTGAAATTTTAGAATGATAACTAGTTTTCACTTTTTTTTTCTTTTTTTTTCAGGGGAGGGAGGAGGGGGGGGAGTTGGTGCTTTTGGTTGTTGTTTCTTGTTTTTGTTTTATTCATACTATTTTCCTGGAGATTGTTATGATCAATGTGATATAATATTTATGATTATTCTTGTGAGAGAAACTGGTTTTGTGTATACTTTCTCACATGTTGATACAAGTCAGTTTTGATATGTTTATTATTTGTTTACATTAGTCAATAGATGAGCAGAAGAGAAAAAAAACATACATAAATACAAACATGCCTGTGACAATTTGTCATAATTGATTGCAAAAAATGGAAATAAAATCCATATTTCAGAAATTAAATTTGTCTTTATTTCCAATTGTTCCTTGTCACTCTTTCTCTGACACAATCATACACACTGTTACTGTCCTTTTTCCCTTTTATTTCCCTCTCTTTCTTTTTCTTTCTTTCCTAAGTATTCAACTTTTATTATCATTCGTACCTTAACCGACACAACCATCCACAACTATGTTCTGCTTTTTCTTTTTCTCATAATGTTGCTTTTGTACAAGTGTTAATATAATTACAGCAAAAATATTTTGTTAAAAAAATTTTTTAAAGAATTAAAAACAATAACAAAATCGCAGATGAAGTTGCAATAATCCACATTATTTCTTCGCAATAGTGTATGCAGGAAAGTGTCGACAATCCAATTGCATTTGTTGAGTTTGGGTTGGAACTAGGTGTTTTCTTTGCTTGATTGTTTTTTGTTTTGCTTTTTTTTGTTTTGTTTTGTTTTTTTGTATCTCAAGTGTAATTTGTCCTAATGGACAATACAACAAGGTTATTGCAGAGACTAAGACACTGATGATGCAATACAAATGTCAGCAATACTTTTATGGAAATAGTAAGAAAAAGATATACCTAAATGTTTTTTGGCAAACCCAGTCATTAGCAAGCCTGCAGGGATTCAACTCCTATCAGAAATATGTTAAGATTTTTAACTTTCATCAATTGTTAGTCATCTGACAAGAGTACAAATTTTGTGTTTTCCCTTTCTTTTTGCCGGTATATATTTTTTAAAAATTATTCTGCATTTCATTTTGTTGGAACTCAAGTCAGGATGTATATATTTATGCATATACTTACAGTCCTTTAATATGGTTACAATTATTATTACCATAATTTTAATAATTTTACCTTAAGACTAGCTTCATAAATTAGAAGCTCTGATAAATAACCAGTGTTTGTTGCTTAGCAATAGTATCAGCACCATATATTGTATTAATTTTGATTTTCACTCCTTTTTATCTATTTCTTTATTTTTAATTTTTTTTTTGTAATGAAAACCTATAGATCAAAATTCGTCAAAACTTTCATCAGTTCTATTGAAGAACCTTTCAAATGCCACTCTAGAGACCTCACGTGTTCTATTGTTTAACTTTTATTTTACAGTATTTGAATATGAATGGCATCTTAGCCTGAAATCCTGAAGGGAGCTGTTGTGTTTGTTGTTAAGTGAAATCCACTTTTGTTTTTGGGTTGTTTTTTTGTTTATTTTGTGATTTTATTATTTTAAAATATACCAGACATTTCAAAAATTATTTTAAATAGACTCATTCAGTTCAGATCAAAATGCCTTCGATTTATAGATGCAAATACTGTTTCAAAGAAAAACCCATGTGTTTTTATTTTCAGCATATTTTTTTCTCCTTCGAATGTTTGATAATTTTGTTTTATCTGAGAAGACTACACTTTTTATTGTGACCATTTTTGTGAGAGTAAGATATGTATGGGATTTTTATGTGTGTGTCTGTTTGTGTGTGTGTGTGTTTTAATTACTTGCTTCTTCCTATTTCATGAAATCCATGAGTTTATCAGTGTTTGAAAATTCTCCTTATTTTACACACAAAGTCGTTCATATTACAGAGATCTATGACCCTACTGGGCATGTTTATTTTGATTCAGTCATGCTTGTTGAATAAAATAATTTTATAAGAATTCAGAATGTTTGTGATAATTTTTTTTACTGTTTTTGTTAGGTTGGGAATAGAGAAAACCACAATGCAGAATAAAATAGGGATGGAGGTGATGGCAAAACCCTGTAATTTCTCATACGTTAATTTAGCGTTTTATCATACAAGACATAGAGATATAACAAAAACCTTGAATTTAATTCATGAATTACTTTCAGTGTGTATTTTTAGGTGGCATATATTAGAGTTTTTCTTAGAAGACTTGATTGCTTTTGTGTCACAAGTATTCATGAAAAGAATTCAAATTTTTTATCATTCAGATGAAATACTGATTATTGTTTTTAATCCAGGAACTTTAAAATATCCAAGAGTATTTTCCCTTCAATAGCACAAATACAAACTTCAAATGCCACATAATGACTTCAAGACACACCTTGGTGGTGACTAGCTGCGTTGTAACTTCATAAGAAATGCTCACTTTTTACGCATTGCTCCATATTGAACTGAATGCGTTGAAACTTCAGAAGACACCACTTTCCAAAACATTTAAACACTTTATAAATTCAATAAGGCACATTGTTATCTATCAAAGTTCCAATGAATTTGAGGGCCAGTAAAATGACAAATAGATCTAATACTTTTGTTTGGCAATTTGATGTTCTTCATAATTTAATAATGTAGATCTGGACCGATATCTATCAAGAATTTTCAAAAAATCATATCTGGATTTATATAAGATTCAGGTCGCAATCTGCCTGGATCAAGACCTAGAAAAATTATCTCTGTGAGAGAAAAAAAAACACCATAGACAAAACAAGCAGAGACAGTTTGATGCTTAAGAGAAAGGTGAAAATTACTTAGAGACGGCTAGAATTTTGAACATTAATAGGTCAACAGCGACCCTCAGGGTAATTTTAAATAAAAATCCTGAGTTCAATTTAAACAGGATCAATGTTGAACATAAAGTTAGATTGCGAAATGCACCCCACATTAGTCACACTAAGTGGGATGCTCATAACAATATGCACAGAAAACAAAATTTATTGGCCTGAAAAAATCAGCAACAAAGACCTTTACAACCGTTACAAAGTAGATCCAGTCAGCTGCTGAGTCAAATAACTGTGACGTGATGACGCCATTCTCGCCGAAACCGTCATGGGCGAACATTTCAATAACAGGACGAAATAGATGGGTAACATCCTGACATCTCTGCCGACAATATCTTAAGCAACACCAAAAATATCTGGAAACCATGCATTCTTCTTTCAATGTCACAATAGGAATGTATAAATTATTATAATATACGTAAATTGATTTACAGATTTGTGCCTTGTGGCTACTGAAGAAGCTAAGTGCTAATTGAACTTGCTGTTACATAACTTGGCTCTATTGAATGACCAATGTGGCTTTTGAAGTTTCAATGGTACAATGTGCCTGTTCATTTTCCTATTTGTTTATTGAAGGTCAAATACTATATTAAGATAATAGTTCATGATTGATGAAGTGAATTATTTTCACAGAAGTATTATTTCTAAGAAAATTCCAAATGGATTAAAAACCGGCATTTCCATTAAAATTATTTACTTTCTTTTATAGATTGCTTTTCTCAACTTTGTAGTGTATGCCAGGCTTTTTTAGCTCTGAGTGTATTTTCTATCTCAAGCAATTTGTTTGCTTTATCATCCATATAGACAAAATTCAAATAGTAATGCACACTATTTTGGAATTAAAACTAGAACCTTTTAACCAGCACTCTTTGCTTTGCTTTGAAGAGCAAAAATGGCAGGAGGTACCCTTTTGTTTTCAAACTTTGAATGTAGCTGTGAATCTACAAACATTGGCTCACAAAATGAAACTTTGGAAACATTCAAGATCACTTCACAATTCAGGCTGAGAACTCCATATATTTCTAAGACAAATACTTGCCTGCAGGATGTTCATAATGAAAAGTCAGACTCTATCATTATGGAATGACCAGCAATTAAAATCGATTTATTCCTTCTTCAAGTAATCTAATTGACTCAGTGGATCTGAGTATAAACGTCAAAGTGCTTGAAAAGAAAAAATAAACACCTGATGGTGGTTGTGTTCTTAGCCTTTGATGTCTAATGGCTTAACCTGAGGGTGTGGCAGATGGACTATTTGAAAGAGTCCACGTCTCAACTGTATCGGACAGAATTAGAGATTCTATTCCACTGTTTAAGTGAGCTAGTGAAGAAGGAATTTAGGTGGCAATCTAGATTTGAATGTGTTACTCTATAGTTTTGCTTTTGTTTTGTGTAGTATTAATGTTATGGCTGTTGATTTCGTACACAATTGGTATGTTGATTAGGCTATTTGTGCCGTTGTAGAGAATTGTAGACTTGATCCTAACCCTTTGTTCTTTGAGAGGGATCTATCTTAAATTATGCATAGCTGTAGATATTTATAAAGATTCATGAAATACGAGACACAACAACAACTGTCGTTCATCAACATAAATTTCTTGCACACAAAAGAAAAAATCATAAAGTTCAAGAAATATACACGGATGGATCAAAAGACAGAGAGGGATCCGCAGCAGTAGTGTACTGTCCTAGTAGGTAACACAAACTGTCCTCATTCTTAGGGTGAAATTATACTGTTTCCCACAATGGTTGCAATTAACTGAAATGGTTTCCTTGGAAGACTTTATATACACTCGCTGTTTGCATAAATGAAAAGACAACATAGTAAACATGAAACTTCTGTTTCTCACATCACAAGGTTGATTTTGTCAAATAATATTCTGTAGATGACGAATCTTTTGTGAATTTAGGCATATATTTGCATAATTTTAGTTTTTTTGTCTATTTTTGAATAAAAACGGCTGTCTTGGAAGTCTCCCTAACTTAAAATGATTTGGGTTTATAAAAGAAAGACAATCTCAACCTTCACATTCATATATCTCAATCTATGGCAACATAGAGGAAAACGTTTATATTATGTTTCATTTTTGGAACTTTAAAAACAATTCTTCTGTCAAATTTTCTTTTCTTTTCTTTTGGAGACAAACTATTGGATGTAGAGCCCTGCTTTTACTTTTTTCTTTGTTTACATCATCTCTTTAACAAGATCATTCAATACAGTCATAACATTTTTACTTTCAATATTCATTCTTAAAGTTCAGATTTTTCATCAGCTCAGACTGCATCATATACCACATATAGGTGGACACGAATTATTCCTCAGATGGTTTTTGCGTATTTTATTTATGATTATTATATGAGTATTTCCAAGCTTTGGTAGGTCATGTATACACTACATTACATTTGTAACAGACAACATGCATGTCTTGCATCCTCATTACCCTCATCCCCCATCCACATCCCATTTCATCTCTGATAAGTGCCATGGTCAATTGACTAGCATTTCTCTTTTCCTCAGCAAGCAATCACAACAAACAGGCCATAGGACTACTTCCTATACAAGCATCCATGTGGCAAAGTTTGTGCTAATGTATAGTGTGCTCCTTGCCACTGGGATTGCTAGCAAGACACCGGTATCTGCCACCCCTCCCCTCTCATTTCTTGTTTGCCCATCATCACAAACTACAGTGTAGGTAGGCCTACATTTCTCTAAGCTTCCCGTTCCTTCGTGCCATAGAAGGTAGTAGATGTGTGCTGCTCTGTTCAAGCAAAAAGAATTTATTCTGTTGCTACTAGTTTATTGTTTCTTTCCCCGATGATCTCCCCTTGTTTTTTCCTCTATGGTGTTGTATTTTTATTTATCGACATTCTTATATAGGGCCTTCAGTCAAGTCCATTTGTAACGGCTTTGTTATTACAAAAACTCAGATGTAACAGTGACAAATCAAATCCCCATTACAGGGCACAATTTGAGCTTAACTCGGATATAACGGGGATCCCCCTGCTTGCAAAGTTGTATCTGATCAATCAAATTGGTCTCAACAAAGGCATTTTGTCCTTTAGTGAGTTTCAGTATGATTGCTTGCTAAACACAAACACTCACTCAATGCACTAAACACATTGCCCACAACGGGGAATGCTTCTCTTCTTACCCAACTCTCACTCTCACACTCTCATGGTGAGTGGCCGCCCCATTGTTGTACACAGTGGTGACCGAGAGTCGAGATTGTTAGGCGAGATGTGACTATGGGATAACTAGCTAGAGGCCTGCTAACCATGTCGCTGACTGGGACTGTGTGCTAGCTACAAACTAGAAGTTCATTTCATACACTAGTACAAACTACGATCATTCATTTCATATATCATCCATCACATGTGATGGAGACGGCAAGAGGTGATATACAGGAACGTTTCTTTTACTTTCAAGTCTACTTCAAATTTAGCATGGCTTCTATTGATATCAGGAAAAGGAAGGGTTTATCCCTGGAACATAAAGTTGACATCGAAGATGCAATAGTACTAGTAGTTACCCTTGATGATGGATATAACAGGAATTGCTTATAACAGGGAAAACTGCTGGTCCCGACAGTCCTGTTGTAACCTGGCTTTTAATGTATATCCACATCAAATCCATTTCCCTAAGTATGTCGATATAAGCGGATTATACTGTATTATACAAATGTAAGCTTTTCTTCTTCATATCTACAATGCATTCCACTTATTTGACATCTTATAATTTGATTGTCCTTAATGTAATACACTTGAAAGTCTCTTCCCCTTTGCTAAAAAGCTTTCTTTTTCCTTCTCATAATTTGGCATGAGTGGCTTGGTCCCTTGGATGTTGAATTATCAGGTGCGCACTGTATATTGAAGATTTATGTATGATTGTAAAATGATATAAAGCATAAAAGAAATAAAACTTCATAAATAAGCATCAACTCAGGATGCCTACACGTTGACTTTGCTAATTTAAGCATGCTGATTTCAAAAATGCCATTTGTTCATTTAGTGGACTAACAATTAACATTTTGATGAATTACCATGCCAGCTAACATGAAAGAAAAAACATTCACTCAGTCGCACACATGTGGCTTGGAAGATATCGGACAGAAATCTTTCAGCAAACCTAAACTTTCAACGATAGCTGTAAAACTGTCCGATTTCATCCAATTTAGTCTACACCAACCGATTCATCGGACAATTGCTTGATTCAGATGAATTTGACTGATGATCGCACTGTAGATGTGGATCAGGCTAAATGGACTTGGTGCCAAGTATGCCATTTAAACATATCTTTCCTTGAATATGGTTAAATAAAATTTACCTTTTAAGTCAAAGAGAGGTAACCAGTGTTGCGTTGCTCAATCCGTTCAGTATAATCATAAAAGGCTTTTTAATAGGACTATTTGTGGGTAATTTGACTTTGTATTTTTCTCGGGAAACTTCCACATTTTCTTTTTTTTTTTGTTCCATTGTATGCAGTAAATCTAGACCTGTTTTGGAGTGTCTGCAAACAAAGACTGAGCATACGGAACTTTGGTGATTTTTAGTTTGATGAAACTACTCATTCAAGCCATTCTGCCCCCCAATGGCAGTCTGACGTATCTAACAAAAACCAATTTTCCACGTTGTTTTCATAAATTGACTACTAGAAACTGTATCCACTGGTACAAACACAAGTAGATGGTTAAAACTTACGATTAATCATCACTCTCACTAAAAGTAAAATTAGTTGGTAACTTCAAAGAGGCTGATCATGAAAAGTTTGTTGCATTTATCTTGAAAACACAAAACATGCAGATGTGTCGGTCTACCATTGGGGGGCAGCGTTGTATTTGGGATTGTAAAAGATTCAGACAAATCTCAGCAGATAACGCAACCAGCCAGGTCAACACAAACAAAATTATAAGCAAATATACATGAAGACATTGATAATTGATATCAGATTTTGGAATGAAATACCTCAAAGGCAAAGATGAATGAACAATTTTATTATAAATTATAACAAACACACCCAAGGCCAAAACAAAAAATATATAATACCATGACAATACATACTACAGCCACATGACATTAAGTACTTACAAGACTAAACACGCCCATTCCTACCCTTTCTAAACACATTCTGAGCGCCAACTATATTTCTATAAATCACCCAATTGATGAGTTTAATTTTCCATAAATATTTCTGAGTAAAACCAAAATTATAATCCAGACATTTAATTTCAATCCCCCCCCCTCCTCATACACATACCAAGATAAAGACAATTTTTCGCTATTTTTTAATCCAGACATTTACTTTCATATCACCTCCCTCCCCCCACCGCATGCATACCAAGATAAAGACAATTTTGCTAATTTTAAATCCAGACATTTACTTTCATATCACCTCCCTCCACCCACCACATGCATACCAAGTTAAAGACAATTTTATTAATTCTTAATCAAGACATTTTCTTTATATCACCTTCCTCCCCCGACTGCATATACATACCAAGATAAAGAAAATTTTGCTATTCTTAATCCAGACATTTACTTTCATATCACCTCCCTCACCAAGATAAGGACAATTTTGCTAATTCTTAATCCAGACATTTACTTTCAGATCAC
>JAOYNN010320259.1:0-10026 GCA_025770095.1 Goniobranchus kuniei
CATCTGCCCGCATTCACTCTCTATTCTCTTGAATACTATCTTGAGAATCAAACCATGAAAGCCTAGATCTAGAACCAGATAGATCTAGAGCAGAACTAGATCTAGATATAAATCTAATAATTCTGTTTTTCGTAGACCTAGTCTAAAATAACCAATGTATGCTTTAAACTAGATCTAAGTCTAAATTAGGACTGATACTTCAAAGAGTGCTAGAAGTGATTTCGTTTTGACGGACTACATTCTGCATGATAAATCTAGCAAACGAGATCCCTTTGATGGATAATGTTTAGTACAATTTTGTGTGGTAGTATGACATTTCTCTAAAGAATAGAAAAACATTGGTAGCAGAGCTTAATTGCCGTCCCATCTCCTTTTCTTTTGTCACTAGACTTTTTCAATGAAGCTTCCGATATCCAGTTTTCTTGTTATCGTGCTCGATGACATCCCTCTATATTATATATTATAACTTTTGAACCCTTCAATCAATCAGACTCGTATTTTAACACATTGTAGATTTTAAATTTATTTTGTAATGTGCTAAAGCCCCTAAATAAGCATTCAGTTGTAATGATGTTGTAGGCCTTCAAAGTTGGAGACGTTTTTTGGGCCACCCTGTGTATATAAAAAAAATGTCTGAAGTAAACTACAAGAGCACAAAGTACAATATCTTTTTCTTCGGACTCGCCATGTGTGAATGATCTCTTGTGACCAAAACTAGGACAAATCGCTCAAATCAAATTGACAAAAATACGGAAGTGTATGGTAAAAGGACTGACAAAAATCGCTCATGCTTCCTTGATTTGATCAAACTTCCTTGAGCTTGAGGCTTGGCATGAAGTGAAGATTGTAAGTGTATGGCCTGCTTAACATTATCAAATCCATTAACATAACATTCATCCTCCAGCAGTTACCTGTCATTCTGACTTTACTTTTGTTCCATCATCATCTAGTTATCCATCTGGCTTCACACTCATTGCACCAACATCTAGTTATCCATCTGGCTTCACACTCATTGCACCAACATCTAGTTATCCATCTGGCTTCACACTCATTCCATCAACATCTAGTTATCCATCTGGCTTCACACTCATTCCATCAACATCTAGTTATCCATCTGGCTTCACACTCATTGCATCAACATCTTCTAATCCTAAGTCATTCTTGACACACTCTCCATCGACATTTTCCAAGTCACCAAACTTAACACTCTCCATGAACATCATCTAAGTCATCAAATTGTTTCACTCTCGCTACATCAACATCTTCCAAGTCGTTTATTTAGATGAGAAACATAATTGGACCCAATACTGAGCCTTGAGGTACACCTGATGTTACAGGACCAACGTCAGATATTTCGCCATCAGTTACAACCTGCTGTGTTCGATCACCGAGGTAGGCTGCAAGCCATTGCAGTGTTGTTTGCTATGTCATAGCTGAACAGTTGTCATTAGCAGCTTCTTACGGAGAACCTTGTCAAATGCTTTTGCAAAATCCAGGAGGATAAGATCAGTCTGTCCACCTTTGTCGAGCACTGAGGAAAGATCATGTGTGACTGAGATAAGTTGAGTTTCACATGATCGTTGTATGCGGAAGCCCTGTTGTGCATCATTAAGTAAGTTGTTTCTTTCCATGTGCTCAGTTATCGATGATCTTACAATGTGCTCTAAAAGTTTACAACATATGGACGTTAGTGAAAATGGGCGATAGTTTTGCACCTTACTTCTGCTTCCTTTCTTGTAGATTGGTTGCATGATGGCATGTTTCCATATCTTTGGAATGACCCCGGTATCAAGAGAAAGTTGAAACAATTTAGTGAGGGCTGGTGCTATCTCTTTAGCAATTAGTTGTAGGAGCCGGGATGGTATCTTGTCAGGACCTGCTGCTTTTTTTACTTTTAGGTTCATTAACAATTTCTTTACTCGTTCCTCTTTGACAGTGATCTTATCCATTTCTGGAGGTTCTGTTGATGATGGATACGGGATATTGTTGATGTCTTCCAATGTAAAGACTGAACAAAATTGCCTATTCAATATGTTGGCTTTGTCTTTGCCCTCTGTATACGTGACATTTATGTCATTAAGGGGCGCCACTCCCATTGTGTCACATGTTTTGCTCTTTATAAACTTATCTAGATTTTTTGATGTGTCCTCCTCAATCAAATTTTTGATATATGTTTGATATGCTTCTCTATTTTTGTTTCTTGTCTCCTTCCGTATGGCGTTACCGGTATATTTTTGCCAAGCTTCTGGTGTGTTCTTTTTTCTGGCATTGGACCAAGACTTTTGTTTCTTTCTTGACAGTCTTTTTAGTTCTCTGGTTATCCAAGGCTGATGAAATTTCTTTGAGGACATTTTAGTTGGTATATGTTTTTTAATCATTTCAGTCAGATGTTGATTTATGGATGACCAAACCTCTTCAACGTTATTGTTCATGAAAAACAAAGCAAACCCCCCCCCCACCAAAAAAAAACAACAAAACAAAACAAAACAAAAAAACAACAAAACAAAACAACAACCTAACCCCAAAACAACCTCAACGAATAAGAAGCAACAACAAATGATAGCTGAGTTCAAGCCTATGACGTGTAATATCTTGACCTGAGAGTAATGTGACAGAGTTTTGAAAGAGTCCATGTCTCGACTGTACCTGACAGAATCAGGAATACTAATCCACAGTCTAAATGAGCTGGGGAAGAAGGAATTTAGGTGGCAATTTATATTTGAATGTGGTACTCTATAGTTTTGCCCTTTGTTTTGTCTAGTATTAATGTTATGGTTGTTGATTTGGTACATATCAATTGGTATGTCAATTAGATTATTTATGCCTTTGTAGAGAACTGTAGACATTATCCTTGTCCTTTTGCTTCCAGAGGGATTCTTTCCTAATTTGTGCACAGCTGTAAATGTACTACCTGGAATATACTTGTGGTTGTTTGTTACGAAGTGAGTGGCATTCTCTAGAATTTTTTCTAGATTTTATTGTTGTTTATGGGTATGCAGATCCCAGACACAGTATCCATATTCTAAAATAGGCTCAATCAATTGGCTGTATTCTGTAAAGTCAATGTCATCTACATAGATAATTCTCCTTTAGTATATGTTTTGCATTTTTTTTCAAAAATTGTCATTAATTGTTCTTATTCTTGGGATTGATTTATTTGCAGGTTTCCAAATATTGCATTCTGAAATTCAAAAGCCTGCTTCAGGCATGTAAGGGAAATAAAATATTTCTCATGTATTCAAAATCAAAAGATTAATGCTGACTAAATAAACATTCTAAATGCAAGAGAAGAAGCTAATCAATAAAATAATTTTTAAGGTTGGATTTTGCCATAAACAAACAATAAAATCAACATTTTGTTTTGCATACAATCATTTTGCAATGCCCAAATTTATCAAACTCATCATCCTGAAAAGATTCAAAGGCACCTCTATTCATATAAAACAGGACAATTAACTGTGAGCAATAAATTTTACAATAAATACCATAAAACTGGCAGATGAAATCATGACTCTTTCTTTGTGACAGGAAATGGCTCCACTATCCAAAAAGTGACAATCTGTTGCTGTCAGTAGTGCATCAGATGCCTTTTTTTTCTTGACTCTCTTGTCCGCCAATGGCATTCGTTGGGTTTAAGATTTGACTATGTTAATGTAAATTCTATTTCATTTCAAATTTCCACAGATCTTTTGTCCAATTATGCCTGTGACTCTATATTCCTTGCATCTTGGTATCCTTTGTCACAAGAGAGCAAATGAAAAAAGATTTTATCCACATGTGACAAAATCCTCCTTCCATAATATGCATTTCTAAGAAGAAGAAAAAATGCACCTCCTCAAATGTTAATATAGACACTTCTGGTTTCAGTGGTATGAATAATGCTTTGAAATAAAATTTCATTGAGCTTTAGAAAGTTGGATCCAAATACCTTCCAAGACGACTTGAATTAGTCCCCCTTATATCAGGATCAGCACCAGGAGTAAATCGATCACGGATTAATGACCGATGGGAAGATGGGCGGGAAGGTTCTGAGGGTGGAGTGATGGGCGGAGTTTTCCAAGCTGCAATGTTTGTGGAAGGAGGAGGCAAATCTTCAGATGCCTGTAAGAAAGAAGCAAATAATCTTAAAGCACTCTATGACAAACTTTCTAATTAACTTAACAGGTGGAAACAAAATCACAATAGTCTATAGAAGAGTAAATGGAAATATTAATACTTCATTTATATCAAGCTTATCCAAACAAACAAAAACACAAGACAGAAAAAAGACAAAGGTGCTACTTCACAGTCTGTGTCCTTGCACAAATACAAATACAAGCTCATCAACTGTACTCTTTACCGGCAAAAGATGTGAATAATCCTTTAAAAAAATTACTCAAAAGGAATAGGAATAGGACTCCAGTCAAGTTTAAGGTAAAACGTTGGAAAGGTACTTACAGCTGTTCAAGGCAATGAAAGTAGATCTGGTGTAGATCTGGCTTTGATGATAGTTCTTTCACATGGATAAAGAATTTTTCTATATACTAGGATCCATAAGTTACTGGGGTACTTAAAAATTTGAAAATAAATTGCTCTTCAAGTAAAAAGAATTTGCTACTTTAAAAAAAAAATCTTCGCATTAATATAAAAAGTGATCTAAAATTAAAGTCTATGGGGCTTTTCGTGACTCAAAATACAAACCTTTTGCCCATTGCCCTGAGACTGTTCTGCCCACCACAATTCAAAATCCTTCATCAACCTGACTTTAGACTTCTCTAATAAATGCTGGAGGTGTTCAATTTCTGACTTCATGGCACGCAAGGATGTGAAAGTATCTTTATATCTGAAAAGACACATTTCTCATTCTGACGGCTTTTTACACACATTCTGGTAATGGTTTTTCACTTCTTTTTACACATCAGTTAGATTTATTGTAAAATCTTAATAGCAGAATTAGAACAACAACAAAGCATCAAATAAAAAGGATGTAAAAGGAAAACAAGTTTACATTATAAGTTAACAGCTATAGAAATGGATATAAAAGGCATAAGAGTTTACACAGCTAGTTAACAGCAGATGAAAAGGGGTATAAAAGGCATAAAAGTTTACACTATTTTGTTAACAGGATATGCAAAGGTTATAAAAAGCATTGAAGTTTACATTACTGGTCAACATTAAATAGAAAAGAATAATAAAAGGTGTGAAAATGTTACATGTGTTTCTCCTCCTCAAGTTGATGCCTTATCTCCCTTTCCATATCATTTTCTGTCTCATTATTCTCATCCATCTGAGTATGAAGACGGTATTGAGCAAGTGAGCTCTTTAGTTGACCTGTTGAGTAAGGACAAAACCTTTGTATGAATGTTTGAAACATCTCATAAAGTAATCTGTTCTCCTTTCACCTTTTCTGTCAAAAGTTTAATCTTACTCACAAAAGAACTCATTATGCACAAAGTTATCTCTCAACTTTAAACAGTCTTCTTCTTCTCTCAGCTTATCCCAATTTGGTTTAATACTTTGGCAGGGGTTTTACACTAGATGCCCTTCCTTACACAGCGGATCCTTAGACTCAGACAAAGGGCTCAATGTAGGAAATGTTTATTAAGTTAAAACATCACCACTTAAAACACTCCTGCCACTCAAAATAAACTCACAGAAGACACAGTATGAATGTTCTAGCTTTACAAATAACCTGTTAAAAAGAGCAGTTAAAACATATACATTTCAGGAAGTTTAAGTAACAGAGTTAAATTGAATTCAGTTGAAATAATTTCTACACCTTTCCGACATTGACTCAGTAAAATGAGGAAAGATGGACTTTATGAAGACAAAGAATGATTAATTGTATGTGTTCCCACAGAAATTCCTCATCCACCAACTGCACACAGTTTATTTCTCCTGAAAGCCATTGGATTCCTACATTCTAAAAGGATATG
Source organism: Goniobranchus kuniei (assembly GCA_025770095.1). Classification (NCBI taxonomy): domain Eukaryota; kingdom Metazoa; phylum Mollusca; class Gastropoda; order Nudibranchia; family Chromodorididae; genus Goniobranchus; species Goniobranchus kuniei. The sequence continues at coordinate 5,916 of JAOYNN010320259.1, forward strand.
TGTAGCATGTTAAGTGCATTATACAAGCAGTATGATAAGATTGTTCATTGTCTATATCCAGGTTCTCACTTGCAAAGACTTTAGTGTCTTACAGAGAAGAAAAATCCGATATGACCTGATTACGGACCAGAGTATGCTAGCCAGATACAATGGGTTGTGTAATGTTATACTCAGTGTTATTGTCTTTATTTGAACTTTAAATACATATATATTTCAATCTATGTATGCATGGATGTATCGATGGATGATTGGATAAATGGATAGCTGTATGTATGTATGTATGTATGTATGTATGTATGTATGTATGTATGTATGTATGTATGTATGTGTATATGCGTGTATGCATGTATACATGTGTTGGGTTCTTGCCCGGGGGCAAGATATGGTATGCGTCAATCATACAAAAAGTGAAAAACAAGGCTCTGGTTCCGAGAGGTAGTGAAATAGTGAACACAGGTTTATTACAATATTTACAAATAGTAATTACATAGGTTGTCTCGGGACAGTGGTGTACATTGATATGAATATGGACCGTACAATATCAATTCATGTGTGTAGATATAGAACAATCGATATAGGTATTGCAATAAAATTATAAACATTTCACATTACAAAGTACATACATTCCAAACATGTGGATGGATATAACAAGGGAGGTAACACATTTCCAGTAAAGCGCGAACGCGGTATCAATATGAGATTGGCTGCAGTCCGCCTGAAGTTAAAATTTTCTTCAGGTAAACAACCATCTGCAGTTGACTCAGCGAGGCATAAGAGGCAGGGTCCTGGTGATCCGCCTTCTCAGTCTGTGTGGGGAGAATCATATCTATTCTCGACCGGATCTGTCGTTTGTCTTACTTGATGTGATTCACTCTCCGGTCTTAGAGCAGGTCGTCGACTGAGATTCGAAGGCTCTTGATCGCTGTGCGCCCCAGCAGGTTGAGGTTGAGCTCCACCACTACAAATGTTTGTTCCGTGGTTGCTCCATCTCGCGTCAGTTTCACAGGGATGGTGAATTGTTTCAGAAGAAGTAGATTGTTGTTTGAAGCACACCTGTACTGGCATCTGCTTGGGGACATTCTCGGCTTCTTCAGCTGACACCAAGTCCGTTGAGATAATATAATGTTGTCCCCTTATCCTGTGTCTACTTCGAAGCTGGCTGGGGTACCCTTAAGATAGCACACTTGGATCAGAGGTTGGTTGAATACGTGGCGCAGGGAGGTGATCGGTTTGAAGGTCACAGGATGCTGACGACGCTTCTTACAGCAGGCTGCCTTGATATGGCCCCTTGATGTTGCAGTAACGACAGGAAGCATTGCTGAAGCGGCAGCGGTCTGGTGAATGCTTCCCGTTGCATCTAAAACAAGGTTGACTCTGGTCCTTGTGGCCGACTGGTTTGGGCTTGGATTTGGACCGCACCGTCTGAGAAGGTGGTTTGGCACGGCTCGTTGGTCCGCTGAATGAGGCCTTGTGAGATTGCCTCAACTTAAAAACTTTTGTATCAGCCTTTCCCAGGAACTCCTTTGCCACTATGGACGCTTCGTCGACCTCAGGAGCAGCGTCGATGGCTCTGATAAAGGTGAGCTCATCGTCTTTTAGCTTGAAAAGGGTTTTGATAGGCTGCCGACTGAGCAGACAAAGCAGGTCCTCATGGCTTCGTGAAGGGGATCCGTAACTGATGAAAAGTCACAAGTTACTGCTTCTTGGCGGATGCGAGCAGCCAACTCATGAATGCTCTCGCCAGACCTCCGCTCTGTCTGGGTCCAAACCTTTCAGCGCCCCCTCACCACAAACCGTTTTGGGTCGTAGTGATCTTCCATGTGCAGTCGTATCTCTTTAAAAGACAGATCGTTGACGTCTTCAGGAGGAGTAGTGTGTGATGCAAGATTCTTCAGCAGCTTGAAGAGGACACTGGACTGGTACGTGAGGAAATTTCCGCCATTTTCTCCTCTGAGATACTGTTGGCCTTTGCGAAAGTTTGAAACCTGGTCCAGTAGTCTGACGATAATTCGTGTGCTGGGTCAAACTCACTAAACTTGGTATCGCCACTGTCGTCTTCTTTCCACAATCATGCTCATCATCAGCTCCATTTGTTGTTGATGTTGTAGCTGCTGCTCCAACTGGTCCCTCAGCAGTGATAGTGACCGTGTTTCTAGCCATAATGATGCTTTGGCATTAACACGGGGCCTTCCTTTACACACCATCAGGCCGGGCAGACACACACACACACACATACCTCCTTCGTCAGGCAGGGTAGGCCGGACAGCCAAACCTCCGTCGGCAGGCAGAGCAACACATCTTCTTCGTCTGATAGGGCAACACACACAGTCGTCGGCAGGTAGGGCAACACACACCGTCGGCAGACACGGCAACACACACCGTCGGCAGACAGGGCAACAACACACACGTCGTCAGGCAGGGCAACACACACCGTCTTCGGCAGGCAGGCAACACACACCGACGTCCACACACGGCAGGCAGGTCCTTTCGTCGGCTGGCAAGGCGGGACCGGTTCACTTCGGCTGGTAGAGAGGTCTAGGCTAGGCTGGCTTGTTCCCCTCAGCTGGCCAGGCAAGGCAAGGCAAGGCAGGCTCCTTACAGCTGGCCAGGCAAGGCAAGGCAAGGCAGGCTCCTTACGGCTGGCAAGGCAAGGCAGAGTTAGGCTGGGCAGGGCAGGGCAGGCTGGTCCCTCTCAGTTGTCAGGTGAGAGCTGGCTGACTGGTCCGTCGTCCTTGTACAGGGCAATCAGGCTTTGGATCATTTGCCTTGCGTGGGTGCGTAATCTCTCGTCGCCTCAATGTTGTATATGTATTGGCATCCCATCCTAGTCGCCAATGTTGGTTTTTTTTGTCCGCAGGCAAGATATGGTATGCGTCAATCATACAAAAAGTGAACGACAAGGCTCTGGTTCCGAGTGGTAGTGAAATAGTGCACACAGGTTTATTACAATGTGTACAAATAGTAATTACATAGGTCGTCTCGGGACCGTGGTGTAGATTGATATGAATATGGATCGTACAATATCAATACATATGTGTGTAGATATGGAACATTAGATACAGGTAATGCAATGAAATTATAAACAGCATTTTACATTACTAAGGAGGTAACACATTTCAAGTAAAGAGAAGTAAGCAATCGAATAATGACACCACCGTAAATGATAAGTCCATAACAACATGAATGTATTTGAATATATGTATTTGTAAGTCTGTATGGATATCTATGTATGTATATACTGTATGTATGTTTGTGCACAAGCTTAGGGCATCATTCTTATTTCACACAAATATTCTATAATGTAAAGTGCATAGAGCACTCACTATAAGTGGATATGCCCTCCACAAATGCTGTCTATTATTTATTTTACAAGAAAATAAAATGCTGCCGATTTGTAAACGCTTTTTTCCAAAGCGCAATTTCATTTCTCAGCAAGATAATGCACCATGCAACACCAGATTTCTTACTCAAGAGTTTTGAAAAGATTTTGTTCGTGTTTTCATTTAGTTTGGAAAGATGAATGGTCTCCACAATCGCCGGATTCAAACCCAGTGGTTTGTGCGATGTGGGATTTGCCTCCTGACAAGGCCCTCTCAAGAAGAAGAGAGAATCTCTCTAAATTTGAACAGAAAAATCGTATTCTGGAACGTTGGGACAATACCCTGGCCAAATAAGGAAAAGCGTACTGTCTTAGGAGAAAAGCCTGTGAGCAGTCGTGGCCCATCGAACACGTTAATTGCATCCTTGTGTTAAAAATTAGGACACACACATTCGCTTTATGATGATATTGCAGTTCCTAAGGCGGCATAGTATTCATTGCATTATGGATCCATTCAAATTTGTCACTTGATTGAGTTCAAATGTTCTGCTAACGATCATAATCGTAGTCAATGTTATCCATTAAGATTTAGCCTAAATAGTCTCTTAGTTTTTATGTGAATCAATGTCAAGTTGTGGATTGTGTGTACGCCTCACCCGATACATGGATTTAGATGTATAGACTGAAACACACACACACACACACACACACACACACACCTCTCTCTCTCTCTCTCTCTCTCTCTCTCTCTCTCTCTCTCTCTCTCTCTCTCTCTCTCTCTCTCTCTCTCTC
>JAOYNN010320370.1:0-10026 GCA_025770095.1 Goniobranchus kuniei
GGGAGGGAGGGAGAGACAGACAGACAGAATGAGAGAGAGAGAAAGAGACAGACAGACAGACAGACAGAGAGAGATCCGACAGACAGACAGACAGACAGACAGACAGAATGAGAGAGACAGACACAGAGAGATAGAGAGAAAGAGACAGACAGACAGACAGAGTGAGAGAGAGAGATCAGAGAGAGAGAGAGAGAGAGAGAGAGAGAGAGAGAGAGAGAGAGAGATGCATTGAACAAGACTTATTGAAAATGGAAAATCTCCTATGACAATCCCAAAAATTTTCCTAGCTCCTTTCTCTCTCTTTGTATATTCATATAACATTAACTGGTTTCAAATTCATTCTGTACGTTGGTGTTTCTTTCAACACTCTAGGACATTTGTATCAGCGCAGTGAAGGAAAAAGATATTGAGGCCAAATTGAAACAAGTCGTCACTGACTGGGGTACTCAGGAATTTGCATTTGGCAACTTTAAAAACCGAGGAGAACTCCTGCTCAGGGGTGATACGACCAGCGAAATTGTCTCCCTTATGGAAGATTCCTTGATGGTTCTGAGCTCTCTGCTTAGCAACAGGTTGGTCAATTTGTCTTTATATGAAGCAGGAGGTCAATTTGCATTACATACTGTGATAGGAACTGAGAGAGGCAGACATTTCAATTCATGGAGAGTGACTGTTGTTCCATTATCTTGTAGTATCTGGGGGGAAAAAATGTGTGTAAATGGCGTTGATTCTGGATGTTGGCAGTGTTTTAGTTTGATTGCCTGACTGTGTAGATGTATGTGTGTTGATTGCCTGACTGTGTGGTTGTAGGTGTGTTGATTGCCTGACTGTGTAGTTGTATGTGTGTTGATTGCCTGACTGTGTAGTTGTGCGTATGTTGATTGCCTGACTGTGTTGTTGTACGTATGTTGATTGCCTGACTTTGTAGTTGTGTGTGTTGATTGCCTGACTGTGCAGTTGTATATGTGTTGATTGCCTGACTGTGTAGTTGTGTGTGTGTTGATTGCCTGACTGTGTAGTTATATGTGTGTTGATTGCCTGACTGTGTAGTTGTACATGTGTTGATTGCCTGAGTCTAGTTCTAGGTGTGTTGATTGCCTGACTGTGTAGTTCTAGGTGTGTTTATAGCCTGACTGTGTAGTTGTATGTGTGTTGATAGCCTGACTGTGTAGTTGTATGTGTGTTGATCGCCTGACTATGTAGTTGTATGTGTGTGGATTGCTTGACTGTGTAGTTGTACATGTGTTGATTGCCTGACTGTGTAGTTGTACATGTGTTTGGATTGAGATGATATTAGTCCTTTGGTATATATCAATAAGTCGAGATGTGTGTCAATATCAGTATGTCTGATACACAGGTCAGTTAATGTAATAAGTTAGAACAATAGTGTTTTTTGAACATTCAGATTCATCTGTGTTGCAGTATGTCTGTGGAGTCAAGATGTTTAACTTTTAATTGTAAGGTTCTGAGTTGGAAACTGGGCCACACCGTGACTCTTTTCAGTCTTTGGGAAAGGCTATTTAACAAATTTTATTGTATTTTTACTCACACGGCTTAACATAAGTCCATATTTCATATGTATAACCTAAGAGAAAGTGTAAACAGCTGTACCAACTTTGAAGTCTGTGCCTGTAAACATTTTCATTATTATAGCCATCGGAAATCTTCAAAACAGCCATTTTATCTCAAAACTAATGCAAAGTCGCGTAGAATCTCTTCGCTGTCACCCTTTGACTTGTAATTCCCAAGCTACCTAAAAATTGCCCTTTACACTTGGTCATATTACAATTTTCTTCGCTCCCATTTGCAGATACAATGCTCCTTTTAAGAAGAACATCCAAACATGGGTGCAAAATTTGACCAACTCCTCAGAAATAATTGAGAACTGGATGACAGTTCAAAATCTGTGGGTTTATTTGGAAGCCGTCTTCGTAGGAGGAGACATTGCCAAGCAGTTGCCCAAGGTGAGTCGGTGATTTTACTAAAAATACTTTCCTTTCATTTAAGCCCATTTTTGATTTGAGATAATGATTATCTCACTGAGCACTGAGCTAGGATTTGCCATGCGAGCACGAGCAGGGCAACTGACCGTTTTGCCCATGACTTCCAGGTTGTTGTTTTTTTGACCACTGAAAATTGGACTGGAGTTAGCCTAGCTTCTGTAATTTGGAAGACCAAATTGAACAGCAGGGAAGGATAACTGAGAATATTCGGTATTGGTGCTCATTGTGTTAAGCCTGATTTTATGATGCTAGCAAACAATTGTTTGTTTCATCACTTGCTGTTTAATAAGTGAATGAAAAGGAGAAGAAATATTTCGTAGAAACCATTAATAAAGTATATAAATAATAAACTGAATGTTTCTTGTAGGTTATCACAATTTTCTCTTGTCAGACCATTATTTCATCAGAATAAAGAAGATGATGCCCATTCATGTTTGTGTGGCATGAAATAGGAGTGATTTTTGTTACCTCTCTGAGAAAATGTCAATTTGTGCCAGGTTTACTAGCTACAAATGGGTAAAATGATGAACAGCGGTGATAGTCTTAATTGTCTTGTTGTTGTGGTTGGGATTGTTGTTGTGGTGATTGTTGTTGTTGTTGTTGTTGTTGTGTTTTTCTGTGTTTGCTTCATTGCTCTCTTTGACTCAGATTCTTAATATGCTGAGTTTTCATATGGCTAGAATGTGGAAAGACTCTTTACAGAAGATTATTTGGAATGCAAGACAAACTAATTTCACATCTTCTTCAAACATTTACAATTTAGGCAGGATTTCATCTTGAAGAAGTGACCAAAACTAAAAAAAACTTTTTTTCATTTTCTTTTCAGGAAGCCAAGAGATTCTCCAACATCGACAAATCCTGGGTCAAAATCATGACCCGCGCCCATGAAACTCCCAACGTGGTTCAGTGCTGTGTTGGGGATGAAACGTTGATGCAGTTGCTACCCCATTTGTTGGAACAGCTGGAACTGTGTCAGAAATCACTGACTGGGTAAATTTACTTTTCCACTTTACTTTTTTAACTGGGTAAATTTCCCTTCTGCAATTCCTGTCTGGCCTGATTGAGTTTCATTTTATCGTTAAACTTGTGAGAATCAGTTCAATTTCATCTGCTTGTCAACTTTCTACAGTATTTAACAGAAAGTATTCATGTCCTTGTTAGATATTAGTTTTAACCTCATTTGTAAGCTAGGGTTTTAAATTGTACTTTGGAAGTTATTGTCATTGTAATCTCCCTTCCCCAGGTATTTGGAGAAGAAGAGATTGAGCTTTCCCCGCTTCTTCTTCGTATCGGATCCTGCTCTTCTTGAAATTCTGGGTCAGGCAAGTGATCCTCACACCATCCAAGCCCATCTCCTTAGTGTGTTTGACAACATCAAAAACGTTCGTTTCCATGAAAAGATCTATGACCAGATCCTCTCTATCATCTCGTCAGAGGGTGAAACAATCGATGTAAGTAGAATTTCCAGTACCTTATCTGCTAATTTTAGTTATTCCAATCTCTTTGCATAAGCTGTCTTGTTTTTAAATGTAATGTGACTGTGAATAACTATAAAAAGCACAGTTTCGCTTTCACTTAGTTTGGGGTCGCAGATTTTTTTTTTTACAAATTCCACTAAACCTAAAGGAGCAATAACAGATACTCAAAGTGCTCAACACTTTTTTCATATCCAGTCCTTTCTCCGATATTCTCTTTTGTTATAATGACATATTTTGCTCCCTTAGAACTGAAGGAACTGATCCTTTAACATGACAATGTCTCTGGAATTTTTTTAACTTTTTTTTGTTTGTGAGGGAAGACAACAATCATAGACAAATGGTAATGCTTTTGGTTCTGTTGGTAAACTCATTTACTGAAAGTATGGTTATATCACAGCCAAAGAAAACAATTTTAACTGCTTGATCGATGAATTTGCGTGACCTTCATTGGAGAGAAGAAAAGAGAGCAATTTTAACTGTTGAATCATAATGCTCATTCGATAAATGACTAACTAATTTTTTTGCGGTCTTTTTGTTCATGCAATTTTCAAACTCAGACATTGATTCCTTCTTTTGCCATGACTTTGAATGGATTTGCTATTAAAAAACTTATTAGAAATAACTGAATATGCCTAACTACAAACCAAATCCAGATCAATTTCATTAAAACAAAGCTCAAATTTTTCAACTCCAATGTCCTGTCAATGTTGGTGTATGCAGCAAAAAGTTGCAAAAAACGCAGAGTTTTAGGGGGGAAAAAAACATGTTTTTCTTGCGCTGTTTAAGTAGGTAAAAATTAGTTTGGCATTTATCGAATGAGCGTGACGAAATTTTGAGTATGTGAAACTTTTTTTTCATTGCTATTGCGCCATTCCTATAACTTGATGCAGTTATCCCTGTACACATCTGCAATGTTGGCATTTGATAGTTTAGTTTGTCATTTTGTCTGTCATCTGAGTATGTATGTGTGTGTGTGTGTCTTTACTTTGACAATACGTCTTTGCATTCACACCCATGGTAAGACCAAAAACTTGCATTTTGCTATACTTGTAGCTTGAGAAACCTGTGAAAGCGGAAGGCAATGTGGAAGTTTGGTTGATGAATCTCATGAACATGTCCCAGAAATCCCTGCATTCCGTCATTCGAGCCGCAGCAATGTCCATTCAAGACACCGGCTTCAATCTGCTAGAATTTCTCAATTCTTTTCCCGCTCAGGTAAATGGAATGATTATTGACTCATGATACGTACGATGAAGATTGGACATTTGTTTGACTTTAGAACTGGATAAAATGATTCATGTGCAAGCAATTTTGCATTCCAGTGAATAACAAAACAAAAACAAAAAAGGAAATAGAAAAAAGAGAAAGAAAAAAGGATGGGATCACTTAAACGTATTGTGTATATTTTATCTGCATGAAGAAAATAAAACTGAAAAAAAAATAGTGAATTCACATCCTTTTTACTGATAGTGACTGTATTTTTCTTTCATTTCAGGGAAAGAGACTTCAGTCATTGAATCAACTTTCCTCATCATAGGAAACTCTTAAATGATTTCTTTCAGATTACTGCTAATCAGAGATTAGATCATAGTTAAATCATTAAACTTGGCATCATTCAGGCCAAGCGTTTTTTTGTTTTTGTTTTTGTTTTGTTTTGTTTTGTTTTAGGATTCATACATCTTCACGTATGAGAGAGACAGAGCAAGAGAAAGAGAGAGAGAGAGAGAGAGAGAGAGAGAGCGAGAGAGAGTTTATATAGTCTGTATAAGTAATTACTCATTTCGTTTTATTGTTGTAAATTTGTTATCGTAAATGTCTCATTATTTTTGTTGTTTGGTTTGTCTGATCGACACCAAATCAATGTCCATTGTAACCTGCTACATATGGCAATAAATGTTCAATTCAATTCATTTCAATTCAATTCAATTCAATGTCTTCAAGTCTCTCTTACTATGATATTGTACAGAGGAAATTTGTTTTCACTCTTTCAAAGGTTGGCCTTCTGGGCATCCAAATGATATGGACCAGGGATGCCACAGACGCTCTGACCAATGCCCGGTACGACAGGAAAATCATGCAACAAACCAATCAGGCCTTTCTGGAGCTTCTCAACCTTCTGATTGAACAGACAACCAAAGACTTGACCAAAGTGGAGAGAACCAAATATGAAACGCTTATTACCATTCACGTCCATCAGAGAGACATCTTCGACAATCTGGTCAGTGAAACTCGCAGCTCTTCTTTGTCTCCAAAGCTCTGTAAAAAGTTTTTGAGTCTTTTGTTTCGAAATTTTATTCTTTTCTTTATGTCCTTCATCTATTTGCTTTCCTTTAATTAACTACTTAAAATACTTGATTGGAAATTTCCCAGTACGTTTGCACCTACGACCCATGGCTACTTTGATTGGTTTTTTCATTTTTTCCCCATCTCATTTCACCTTCAATATCATTCTAATAGCATCATCCTCCCAATGACCTTGCGATCAAGTGTCTGCCTCGTTATCAGGAGGTCGATCCCTGGCCAAGTCATACCTAATACTTTAAAATCAGCATTTTAATAACTGTCTCGCTTGGCACTCAGCATTATGAGAACAGTTCTAAGACTGGTCTGTCCGGTGTGAGTATACTGTGACTGGGTGAGTCATTCAAGTTGTGCTATACCTTATGGCACATTTGTGGCAGCACAAAATGTGTCTAAATAGCGCCGTCACTGAGATAACCTTCTGTCTTGAAAAGTGAGGTTGAAGGCACCAAATGCATTACTGACCCTCCTTTTGAGATTCTCATACAATCACTGCCATTTTCAAAGGATCTAATTCATCTTCTAAAATATCTGCAGATGTGACGTGTTTCCAAATGTTCATTTTGTGTTCATGTGTCCATTGCAGTGTGTCATGCACATCAAGTCACCAACCGACTTTGAATGGATGAAGCAATCTCGGTTTTACTTTGTGGAAGATACGGATAAATGCCTGATCTCCATCACGGATGTTGATTTTATCTACCAAAATGAATTTCTGGGATGCACAGAGCGTCTGGTCATCACTCCGCTCACAGACAGATGCTACATCACTTTGGCACAAGCTCTTGGCATGTCAATGGGCGGTGCGCCAGCCGGCCCAGCCGGAACCGGCAAGACGGAGACCACAAAGGACATGGGCCGTTGCCTGGGGAAATACGTCGTTGTCTTCAACTGCTCTGACCAGATGGATTTCAGGGGACTTGGCAGAATTTTCAAAGGTGAAAAATGCTAATGAGAAGTTAACCAGCTTTTGCCAAAGGTTTTTTGTTTGTTTGCTTTTTGGGGACTGATGATCTCAGAGAAATACAATTTGTTTTGTTAAACATTTTTATTTCTTAGTTAGTTCCCCAACCACTTTAATAGGATTCAAGTTTATTCAAAAGCAAAAGCAAAACAAAATATACTTGACTTGACTTACAGCCGTATCGCGTCCCAGTGCTCCGTCTGCGATGCTTCGGCAGCTCTCTTTATTCTAGTTTTCAGTTCTCGCCATCTCTCTCTGTCTTGTGCGAGTTTGGTGATCTTATCCAGCTCGTTGATTGAATGGAGTCCGAACGGATGGTGGATGAGTGCGAGATCTCTGTTTAGGACGACTGGGAGCGTTGTTACTGGTCGCCCTTTGAATTTGTTGCCATGTTGGATGAAATAGGCTCGCGTTGCTCTATTGGCTGGGATTTCTTTGTCTCTTCTTAGAATGTGACCAAAGAGGTTTTTCTTGACATATTCTCTCCAATGACTTGTTTGTGATTTTGACTGGATATTTTATGTTTAGGATCTTTTTCAGTTGCTTTCAATGAAAAGCATAGAGTTTGTCTTCTTCGGTTTGAGTAAGTGCCCACGTGTTGCAATTGTAGAGTAATATGGATTTTACCAGAGACTTGTAGAGATGTATTTTTGTTGGGGTTTTAATCTGATTTCCTTTAAACAAAATATAAGGTAGTAATGATAAAAGCAATAATTTACATTAATCACCGCCTTACCCCTCTGGTGCTCATAGCATCACACAATGACAAAAGGAGAAAAAAAGAATTCAAATTTAAATTCTAAAACATTATGCTCATGGGGAAATGTTAAAAGTAGGCTCCATTAAATAAAACAGTTTAAAGCTTTTTCTTTAAAGAATCAAAAGACAGGGACATTTTGCGATCTTCTCCAAGGTTATTCCATAGGAAAGGGGCATGTTTATATACAGAGAAAACTTTCTTAGCAAAAGAAGTAGACATACTTGACCTGACCTGGGATACCAACTGCACGGGGTCATATTAAAGAGTGCAAGACAAAGTCTCGTTTTCTTAAGGCAACTGAAAACATATCAAGTAAATCAGCTCATACTTGTAAATTTCTATAGGACTGTTATTTAAAGTATTTTGACATCTTCCATAACAGTCTGGTTTGACAGGGCTACTCAAAATGATATTTAAAAAACTTTCTTTGGTTATCAGATAGGCTGAAAAAATAATTGGAGTTAACCTACCCTCATTAGAAAATATCTATTTGAAAGCTCTATCCAAAAAGACACAAACAATTTTGAAAGATTCCTCACACCCGGCCAAAAATATTTCCAATTTTTGCCTAGTGGCTGTCGCCTGATTGAATAAACTTTGAACTGAATTGATTGAATTGAAGATAATAGATTAATGTTTCATTGTAGATGAAGGGATGGAATGGTGGACACGTGAGGACATCCGTTGTACCTAAAGTAAAAGCGTCCAACCAATCATCAAGACTTGAACCCTTCTTTAGCCATCAGCATTGGCACAAGAGATTCATTATTATGCCACTTTCCAGACTCACCTGACGGCCAGACGCTGGTAAAACTGATCGTCTAATGTCCATCTTCTCACTGACCAGCTCCAAAGGGCCCCGGACTACTCAACAGGGGGCGTGCATATCGCTAACGAGCTGACGTAATTCCTGCGCGTGAAGCGTGCGCCTGAGCCCATCATTACCGGAAAGTATGGTCGGTGTCAAGAGGTGTCATGGCGGGAGAGGAGGGAATTCTGGAAGCGGATCTGCGACGTATGTGGGAAAGATGCTCGCTAGGGGTTTGAGAGTTATGACCCTTGGATGCAAGTGTCGGTCGAGAGGAATCGGTGATGATGATGGGATTATGATGGTGATGATGATGATGTCGACGGAGATAGTGGACATGGGTGTAGGTGACATTGTTATGAGTGAAGAGTGAGAAGGGTTATGAGCTTAACAGTAGTTCGGTAAAAGAAAGGTGCACATCTAATATTAAAGCAGCTTTTATTATTGACCAGTCATTACTCAGTCTTTAAAAGACTGGAAATTGTAAAGTCCAAAAAGATTGTATTATTTCACCAAACACTTTCTTTAAAATTGTATGTATGTATATTGACAACTTCCGACTCTTGACATCGGCATAAATGAAAACCAAATCATCAGGCATTACGTTCTTGTCTATTCTATTTCGAAATACAAGTGTGCGGTAATATGTATAAGAAGTCTTTAAGCTGTAGACGTTATATCTTTTATGATTGTATTGTATTTTTGATTCTATCTTCCTTGGATAAAAAGTAAGTACTTAATTGACTGATGACTGAAAGGTGAATTGTAAAGCGTTTGTGGCAAAAGTAATAAAGGCAAAACGGTAATCAAATTGGGAGCGTTCGGTTTTGGTGATTTTAGGAATAAACAAACAAAATACAGATTTAAATACTTTCGTAAAACTGTTCCAGTGTAAGGGCAAGACAATGGATGAGCGAAAAAGACTACCAAATAAGAGACTGCTATGCTCTTATAAATAAAATGAACATCAAGAAGTTGGTTTGTACGAGAATATTATAATCTTATGACCTCGACATCATACTCTCTTGGGTGATACCATGCCAATCGTTACTTACTTCATCCCTGCAATTGGCGTAACAAGTTTGCAAAGACACCCAGAAGAAGAAGAAGAAGATCGTCTCCAGACAAGGATTGATCCTCCTAACATCCTCCCTTCCCCACCGCTACCTCACTCAGTTTCTCATCCAAATTCACTCCATTGTATCCCACTCCTTCCCTCAATCTTAAATCATTGTGATGTGTAGCAAACTATTCCTCTAAGGTGCTTTTCTCCGGACCGTTAGAATAAACACATTGACAGGTGAGATGAAACACCGTGTCGGAAAGTTATGTTACAACAAGCCAGCGCCCCCTGGCGGGTTCTATCACGCATGCGCGCCAGGCACTTTAATGGAGTCGGTGTCATGGGGTGCCTGCTTAATGTTGTAGGGTCACAGGTCATTCCGCGCCTTATTTTTCCTTCTTTTATTCGTGTTTTTATGTCACTTTTGTTGTAGATTGTTTGACTGCGTCGAGGCACCTGTCCTTCTTCACAGAGCGCATCTTCATGTGCACTTTTTATCTATCTATCCATCCTATTCTTTCTGAAATTGTAAGCATCATCATCATCATCATCATCATCATCATCATCATCATCATCGTCGTCGTCGTTGTCGTCATCGTCGTTATTACCTTCTACGAAATCAACAACAGCAACAACAAAACAACTACAA
>JAOYNN010320481.1:0-10026 GCA_025770095.1 Goniobranchus kuniei
CATATCCCCCCCACTCTCTCTCTCATTACCGTACGTAGTGTACACAACTACACAAGAAGAATTCACTTTTGCAAACAAGATCTTGTGCCTGCTGGCATGTGTGCTTGAAGAGAGTGTGAGGTGCAATCAGTCAGCATCTTATGTCTGTGATCCTCTCCAGCTCCTCTCAGACCCTCATCCGCAGTAATATAACCGTCAATAATCGAGTACCTTGTTGTCCTCATAGTTTGGTATTGAGGCAGCGCGGGTTAATATGAATGGAAGAAATACAGTAGAACTCGGAAATAACAAGCTCAATGGGTCTAACCCCAATTACTCGCTATTTCCAAGTTCTCGCTATTCCTGAGCAGCCTAAAATAGTCATGAAAGGCTATTCAATAGCTTGAAGAAAAATATTTTTGGCCATAATTGCAAAATGGAAACAATGAATACACAAAGCTATAGAATTTCAACGATGTGCACTGGACAAAGACAATTAGTCAAAAAGAAAGAAAAGAGGGAAAGTTGAGCGACTAGACCTATGTATGCATATTAGTATGTTTGTACACACTTTGTGTGTTCATGTGTGATACTGAATGACGTAAAATTCATCTAGTGGGTGTACGATCTATTCTGATACTGTAGACTCGTTAGGCCCAGGCTAGTGCTGGTTGAGCTGTGATAGGCAACATCTAGATTCTGCGACATCAGTATACTGTGTAAGCCTACATGTAATGTATATCCCACTTCCCCCAAGTATGAGTCGAAGCTAAATCTACTAGGCCTAAACAACACTCCAACTCCAATGACCCTCTCAATCCTACCCCTCCCCTCTCTCACTAAGCGACACGGTTAATTAAGCGAGGCCTTTGCCTCACAGGGCTAATCCTATGTTTCGATTAAAAAGATGAGAAAAGAATAGAAGCAAATTTTGTCAATTTTTCGGACTGTTTTACCCTCCGTAGTGCACTCGCTATTTCCGAGTTGACCTCTTTTTTCACACTCGCTACTTTCATGCTAATTTTATCGACTCAAATATGGGGGAAAACCGAGAATTTAGATTTTACTCATTTCCGAGTGCATCACTTTCATGTTCTGCTGTAATAACTACATGTAGGTTGTTATCAATTTGTGATCTTTAGATGGAAATACTAGATTTCGTTTAAGAATTACAAATCTGGTTGATGACAAATATAGTTTTAAAGAATGTGCTACTACCTTTTTTTTTTCTTTTTTTTTTCATGCGCTTCAACAGTTATACTCAGTTTTACTGAGTCAGTCGGATTATTTGAAGAAGAAGAGGATAAACTTGCCTTTTAAAGGTTCACTCTCTTACTTTAAACCGAAGGAATACAGTCCCTCCCCTTAAGTTTTCAATAGTATTTTGGCATATTTTCAATCTTTAGACTTCTTTGGATGATCCCAATGTTCTTTGTTATTTATAGTTGTCTTTAATTTAATGAGATGGGATCAGTGAATTTTTCACCAGATGCATTACATAGTAACTGATGTTCTATCTTTTATTTGGAATCAGAACACCAAAACTAATTCATAAAAACATGACTCAAAACTCAAACACAGGAAATGTGATTTTAAAAAATTCAACTGGTTTATTCCTATTTTTCACACACACAAGAATATTGCATGTTTTTGACAGTTTTTTTTAGTAATTGTAGTTAATACATGAAATATTAAACCAACAAGGCACTGTAGAAGCAGTAAATAAAATCATGAAAGTTGTAGAAAAAATATGCATAGTTTTTGTATCCCACAAAATAGTTGCTACAAAACAGAAACAAAAATTCCTTTGAAATAATTGTTCTTTCTTTCGATTTTTAAAAGTTTTTTTTTAAATTTAATGTGATGTGCACCTGAAATTTACTTTGGTGCATAAAGATGAACTTTAAGATGAAATGACTCGTAAAAGATAGGTGTGGACAACTTGCCTTCTACTAGGTACCCAAAACTGGCCTGTACAGGCGCGCTGGTCTTGGCAATTAAGGGTGTGGGAGAACGTGGCTTGTATAAACGGCTCGCGAAAATGGGCCATGCATGACATTGTGCTGTAAATGATCGTACCTTATGTAAAATTGAACGTACTTTTGAATGAGACCAAAATCACATTGCTACAACGAAACATTACTGGTGAAAAATTAAAATTTCAGCTAAAAACGTTTTTTTTCCGACTTCTCAGACGAATTGGGTTGTTATTTTGCAATATAATATAAAATAACTTCCCCTTTCGAAATAAGAAGACAACACCAGATGCATGGCCCAGTTTCACGATATCAACAAACACACCCCTTTCTCAACATTCTGCCTGCTGCTTCATTCATTCTCTTGCTAGCTTGCCGAAATAGAGGTCAACACGATACAGGCAACGAACCGGTGTCGATTGGTGAGTATTTGTTAATATAATATTTATGAACTTAGTGCGTAAAGTCTATAAAAGTGTTGTTGTTTTTTCTATCATGTGCTTATAAAACTGTATATCTAGATACAGTATCTAGTTAGGCTTAGAGATCAAGATCTAGATCTAGCACACGCAAATAGGTCTGTGTGATCCTGTTAATTTGTCAATCCCTGTATTTCATTTTTTGAACAAAGTTAGATACAATTCCTATATTTAATATGAAGGCTAGGCCTAGAGCATAGATATTTTATAATTTTAAGGAATATAAGAAGTAAATTTCTTCTTTGATGAGCATTTATTTAGTCATGGAAAACATCTCATGTGACTAGCTTTTTTAATCGGTGATGGGTTGACTGGACTACAGTAATGATATGTAGAACAGTCCGATGTTAGCTTCTGTATGTTCTTGGATTATTTTCATTTACGATTCCATCATCTATTATTTATTACCCTCTTTCTCTATTTATCAAAGCTAGGCCTAAGCTTCATTAAAGTTACTGATAACTAGTGGAAACAATGGTTCTCAATAAATAGTTTGTAGCAAAATGTCTTTTTACAATCCTCTCACATTGGACTGACCCATTAGGAACCAGGAGCATATTATGAATACTATGGACCTGTATAGAGTTACCTGTAGAGTATTTCAAATAAATATTTGTTTTTTCTTGGGTTTTTTTTTCCATATGAAAGCTTAGGGCTCTCAATTGTTTCAATACTTTAATCAGTCGTGTTTCTTAGATGATGCACACAAATGGGGGAAAGCCACTTAATAATACATATACCTCAATCTAGTCCCCAGCAAAACTCTCTCCCCCCATTGCTATTTCTACATCCTCTCAGGAATCAGATGATAACCATATTAAACATATGTTCGTCCCTGAGCTTTTTAAAATTCAAATGCAAAAGATTGCCATTGTTGTTAACTCTTATGATTGTAATTCACTCTATCTAGTTTCTTTACATTTCTATTAACTCTTTCTCTGCCCATTACCAATGTATCGGTAACTGAGTCAACACCATTTCCGCCCATCACCGATCTATCGGCAAAGCAAGCCAGATCTCGTTTTTAGTTTGATGCATATTTACTCATTGTGTCTTAAAACTGGGACTTTTGAATGCTGTGAAGTAATTCTCTAATTTTTACCAAATCCAGTAATATATAACAAAGTATGTTTGTGCTCTGTTATGTATCATAAAACAGCCTTTGAAAATGTACTGTTATGAGTATCCAGTTTAAAAAATGGGTAATTTCCCCTGCAGAAAATGGGCAGAGAAAGAGTTAACCAATTTTTGTTCATGTCATGACAATTTCTCTTGTCACCTCCCGGATGGCAATTTGTTTGAAAACTGAATGCATTGATTTTTATATATATATTTCATTTTACGAAGATTGATTTTAAAAACTATCACCTTAGCTAAAAAGAACAAGTAATAAGCTTTAAAATTATATATTATAGCTTTCTGTACGCTTAATTGTTGTTGAGTTATAATATTTGTTTCATCCAATTGCTACTGCTCAATAGATATATTGAAAATGTGTATGTGTTTTTCACCCATAAAAGATTGTTTTGGGGAAGTACAATATAATATTCTAATGCTTTAGAATGAAGATACAGCAATCATAGTTATTGTGTTTATTCTATATTATGTTTACTCTAAGCAGGTATATTTTGGAATATCTCAAATGCTTAGATTCTGATTCATGCCATCTCAAAGTTGCTGTATCGCATGGCCAATGCCATGATTTTTGTCTATACATAGTCTATTCTTTTTTTTTTTAAGGAATAGATGAATCCTTTGACTTAGAACAATTATAAAGAATGCAAGATTTCTTCAGACTACAGGCACTAATCAAAACCAGCTTAGATGAAGTAATATTTACATAAAAACAGTGGGTTTTGATTTTAAAGTAAAAGACATGCATTCATGATCCCTTGACATAGGGCTATTCAAAGCTTATCATCCCAATGAATATAATCATGGAATCATGGAATTTAGACATTATTCACTTACTCTAGCTTTTGCACCTTTCATAGTGAAATCATGGCGTCCGTACAGATTGGTGAATATTCTGTCTTCATCTTTTAAAGGTCCAAATGTTGACTTCAAAAAGAAAAGTTGTAGAAAAGAGTAAATAGAAAAGAAAGTATGTTACATTACTAAAAAATAACTGCAAATCATGTGTACTCCACACAAAAATCTGTTTCATATTTCACAAGCCTATTTTAAGATTGAAACATTTTAAAAACTGTGGTCAAGAGATGAAAATTCCATAAATCTTACCCTTCACTTAATTAAAACGGTGAATTTTAGAATAAAAAGTGGTGATGCACTAACTGCAAATAAAATTAACAACTTGTACTGAGCTACAACTTTATTGCAAAGAAATTGATTGAAAACTCTCAACTTAAGGAAGACATCTTGGTCAGATTAATACTTAAACCTAGTATAAGATTTTTCTAGACAGCTGTATGCAACACATCAATATCCAGCACAATTAGGAAATTATACATCACTATATCACTACTTCAGGAAACAAGATCGCAAAACTGAACAGCCTGACTTTCACACCAGATTAATGAAACTCTTAATTTCCTTGGAGAGCAAAATGGTGCTTGCAATGATGCAAGGTCACAGGTTGTGCAATGAAACTCCTTGTTGATATTGGCATCACCTTTTCTTTGCATTTAAATAGAAGTCAGAGACTTTTCTCATGAAATGATGCATGCTCAAGATGAACATCAAAGAAAGTCAGTTTTAAAGGTGCTTTTTTTTCTGTTTGTTTGTTGTTGTTTTTTGTCAGTTTTAAATATGATAAAACAAGACTGACAGAACCTGAAATGTTATTTGGATTACTGTGGACAATCTAATATCAATGTATTATTGTGGCTATTATTTAGAAGGAAATTTGAAAAAAGAAATTGAAAAAAAGTGGTAGAGAGAGAGGCTGATAAAGCTACAGTGAACAAAGATGTGATATTGTGGCACATCACAAACCAAACTCACACCATTGGCTTTTAGCTTAACAGTCTGTAGTCTTTCACTTGATATCACCACCACCACAAAGTACTGGGTGTCCAGTAAAAAAGATAACTGTTGTGAAGTGTGATAGCTCTCGTATTTTAGCCACTATTGAGTTAAAATTTAGGCCATATTAAAGTTAATTCAAAGACATTTTATAATATGATACATTACTTGTTGGTGGCCAATCAAAAATCAAACTTGGACCATCAGTTTAAAAACAGGTCCTGAAAAATTGTTTAATGCATCAAAACTTTGAACAGCGATAATCAAGTGAACACATGGGGTAGTATAAGCTGTGTTACCTATGTCACTTCATGATCTAGTTGCCAAAGAAACCTGTGGTTGGAGAAGCTGCATTACATGTGTATCTACACACACATATAACATACACACATTTCCAAGCCTTCATTTGATCTCCATAAAAGCAACCATGGAGCGGCCAACCAAAAGCCCACGCTTGAACCCTTGTGACTTCTTTTTATGGAGGACAGAGCTTATTGTGATCCTGTTCCCCTCAACAATGAACAGTTGTAGAATAATATCACCCATGTAGCCCAAAGCAATTGACAGAGGCCTTGTACGAAGAGCATTGCTTGACTTTACCAAAAGATTATGAGAGGTTAATACAACCAGGGAAAGATGGATCAAACATCTCCCTGAAGAACTGACCATCTTCCATGAACAGAATGGAATAAATGTAACGTTGACTATTAAAATGGCATGGTTTCCTCTTTCATTTTGTTAAATATTGAATGCTTTGAAGTTCTTCTTTCATTTTACAACTGAGAGTTGCATGAATTTTTTCAATGGTTTCATAATCAAAACTAGGGTAGAAAAATCTCAATTCACATTTTTCTGCTTTTTTCTTAACAGGTCAAAATGGGTTGTCGCACAAGAATTGCTATATTTCCATTTACGGATATTTCACAAAGCTGAAATTTGATTGTGTAGGAGGTCTTTGATTGATCTACATGTGTTGAAAATTTCAAAAGAATTCAGTACATAGATTGAAAGTTATTCATATTCAAAACTAACCTTTATTTTATTGCTGTACATCCTGTATTCTTATCCATTTTGAAATTTATGCCATCTTAAAATGTTCAGTATTTGCCTTTCAACTGATTGTATCGAGGTCATTCATTTCTTCTGAACTGATACTATGAAGCTCTATTTCTTTTTCTAAAAAAGTCCTTTTCTGAATAACATTTACAAACAAATCTTGACACTAGAATTAAGACTAGAATAAAATAAAAATACAAAGCAAACCTTCTCTGTTTTTTTAGCTTCAGTTGAATTAGTCCTCACAACAGTCGAAAGAACAGATAAAGTTGGACTTCGAGCTGGAAAAAGACAAAAAGTAACACTTTGCTTTGACTATCATAACTCAATAAATGGATCACATTCTCTCAGTATCCATCAACAAGGTTATCTTAAAGATGGAAAGAGATGATGGCAACACCTACTTCACTATGATTTGAGTCTAAGTGAAGTCCCATTATATTAGAATTACACTTACTAAACGGGAGTTCTTCCATATGCCCCTCTCCCATTCTCAACTATATGTTATAGATGGATCCTATGGTTCTAGCAACATATTAACTTTATAGCACTTAAGTATGAAAAATGCATGTGTTATAAAGAATATATATGCAGGGCTGAGGAGCTGCAGTCAAAACAGTGCGGCTCTGGCTCCAGCCTAAAAAAGCAGATCCAATCCAGCTGTCAAAGGCAAGAAAATACTCTGACAACAAAATATTCATAAGCATCTTGTACCCTCTCCACTCTCGTGTAATTTAAAATTTTGCAGTTTCCACATATAGAAGACTGCTTGTCATAAACAAAAACATTATCCACAACTTCTCAGCAATAAGTGAAGGAAAAGCGTTGTTTGTACTTTGTCTGGAAACTTTTATTTATAATCTATTTCCTTTGCTTAAAATTTTTCAAATTTTTTGTCTTGCTTGTAAAGATCTAAAAATGTCATCTGCTGGAACAACAATTTGTATGATGAATTATTAAAGGTTCAGTAAATCTTGTTGAGTCTTGAAGTAAGCGTTGTCAGCAGTTAAAAATTACTAACAATTAAAACATAGCACATGACACATTGGCCATTGGCATAGAACATAATAACATAAATTATTCTACAATAATTATTTTTTGTTTTAATTCTTTTTTTAAAATTTCAAATTGTTTTTTAAATTTGATCTTGTAAGTCAGAGCTTGAGCCACAAGATTTATTCGTGACTCCAGCTCTGGCTCCAGCTCCAGCTAAAAGCCTGTGGCTCCTGCAGCTCCTGCTCCAGCTTCTCAGGCCTGCTGCTTAACTTCTCAGCCGAGTTAAGAATACAACTGACATTATTGTCAGCCGAGTTGTCAGATTATTTCTCAGCCTGGGTGAAAATTTGAATTTGTGACCGCTTCTATTTACTTGCCCATATTAGATTTACTTGTGGTTTACACATGTCTGGCTTTGGACATTCGAAACAATTTTTCTCCAGCATTAGAAGGATGTCTAAGCTATTGTGCAAGACTTGGCTGTAGGGTAACCCAATGCATGCCGATTATTATTTAAATTGAGGTACTATAGTGATTATTGGGGCTTCATACAATCTTGCCTTAATAATCAAATCCCTCCCTGAAGCATTATTATATAATGTAATTTTAAAGAATCACTCCAGTCTCTAATTTGGGTTACACATTTCTCTCTAAGGCAATTCATCTCTAGAATTGCAGAGTTCCGACGTTCTAAATTCCCATTAAGTAGCTTAGACCAGAAATTGAGTAATCTAGAACCCCTACAAACAAAAAAAGGCACTTAAAAAAAAAAATTTTTTTAAACCCCAGAAAAAACAAATGTGAAAAAAAAGGACAAGGGAAGTCAACCATTGACACATAACTCTACTAAAAAATAAACAGAGTGGCTATTTTCACGATATCGTGAAAATAGATATTTATATATTGTGACTATTTTCATGACATGCGTTATTGTCCAATGTAATGTCGAGAGTCAAGATATTCTTTGACCACGCAAATGTTTCGTCAAAAAAAGATATTATCGTTTGAGAGTGAGAAATACCTTATAGCATCTAAATCTACAACAGCAGAACCGGAGGGGGCAGATACCCCACAAATATTTGACCATGTTTGAGAGACTGCCCACTAAACATTTCCTGTGATTGTGATTGAGCATCTTTTTACTCAATATCGCTGTTAATGCCTGGGTTAGGCTACTCCTCTGGAACTCAACGCTGCACACTTGTATTTTTACGAGTTGTTTCAGGAGGCTACAATATAAGGTAGTGTCAATGGCCACCAAGTGATGTGGTGATGGCGTCAAGTGCCACCGAGTAAATTGAAATTGGAGCTCTTTTGCATTGATTCATGTGTTTGGTGTTCTGCGTTCCTGAACTTCCACTTACGCACGTCACCTGCCACTCGCCATAGCATATCTCCTTTCTGACATGGTGTCTTTCGAAAAAGAAACGTTTTAGTTCTTTTGATGACTGAGGGGGAAGAGACGTTCATTACATGGGAAGATAAATGGGATGTAGTACTCATACAGTGCTGAAACGATGAATGATAATTGATTTAGGCACAATGCCCAACAAAGCATGATAAGGCCACACGTGTGAGTGTATGTCAACCAGTATGTTATGTGACTGCTTGTGGGTGTATGGGAGAAAGATAGAGAGAGGGGTTGGAGAGGGTGGTGGGAGGGGAGATTTCAATGATTCATGCAGGTTAATAACACAAATTTACGAATATAGTCTTCATACTTGAATGCAATCGTCTTTTCACATCCTGGCTCCAAAATCGCAATGATTACCCTTAAAATGGCAATGTACAATCCGACAATGTAGAACAATTCTAGGGCCTACATGACAACTTTTTTTACATTGGAAAGAAAACCCCTAATCAAACAGTATTTATATCAGTTTAAAGGTTGTTTTGATGCCATTGGCAACTGGATTATTCTGTTCCAGTACATGACCATGACTCGGTAGTAATTGCCGTCGATGGCACTCATCACCGCATCTTGTCACTCGGTGGCAATTGACACCAGCATCACTTGTCACCATGTCACTCAGTGGCAATTGACACCATCATCATTCGGCACAGCGTCATTCGGTGGCAATTGACGCTACCTTTCACAATATTGTGAAAATCAACATTGAGACTAATTTCCGGGACATGGAACTAAAGAGAGCAGTCTACGCCGGTTTCTGATTGGCTGTATTTAGTCATGTGTTTACACATACAAAATTTTGGTAAAATTATTATCTACTAGCATGTACTGGCAGTGGAATGTAGTTTGAAATCTAGTACACCACTGAGCGAGCGAGTGTCTGCTGTAGAGCAAAGGCAAAGATCAGAAGGCCCTACAGGAAAAAAACTGCTTCAGTTCACTAGTTTCTACCCCCTGTGCCAACTTTAGAACTAGTATTGTTCTAGTGCCTTGTTAATCAAGTCATTGTGTAATAGATACTCGGAGTCTAAATGGATTGCTCCAGTAATACTAGAGGCGTCGGGGCGGCCGTAAAATAGAAGGAAAAAGTGTGACGTGTGGGGCTCGAAAGAAGGATTTAGGAATTAGGGAAAGGTGTTGGTGG
>JAOYNN010320592.1:0-10026 GCA_025770095.1 Goniobranchus kuniei
TGTATGTATGTATGTATGTATGTATGTATGTATGTATGTATGTATGTATGTATGTATGTATGTATGTATGTATAATAATTGCGAATTCTGATGCTTCGATGATGGTGGGATGGATCTTCATGTACATAAAGGCCAAATTTTTTTCCAGCCCAACTCGAAGCCATTTCCTGGAAGATATATTTTTTTCAAAGCGTGTGCTACACACGAAGAAAACACGGAACAGCTCAGCTGTGGATAGATGACGGCCCGGTGAAACTGAAAATGACCTATGTGTTCAGCACTGAGAACGGAAGGACGTAGTACGGTATGTAGGCCTCATTATTACGTTTACATGGAAATTGTAGCATAAGACGTCTCATGCGTGACAACCCCAGCGTCATTCACGTATCGAGTAAATAAACAAGTCACGGGTGAATCGATGCTCTCTCTCTTATAAATTACCGCAGTCGAGTTATCGCTGTTGTTCCAAAGCAAACTTTTATACAAACGCGCATGTTTACACGCGTTCTATGTTATGTTTTCGTTAAAATTACAGAGGCGGATCATTTACCCTTCGTCCTTGTTGATGGATGCACAGCCTTCGTGATGGATGTAACCCATCTCTAGTCAAAAGGGAGAGATACTTCTGCAGAATCATACTAACTTAAGATGATCAGCAATATAGGACTGGCCCCCAGTCCTTAACAGAAGTCGGCGTTTCTTTGTCCGTCATTCTGTCCCGTGCCATTCACCTATACGTGCACTCCTCGCTCGTCTATTCTAAATCATAATCTAATACCAATAAAGTTATCTATGTGGTTATACCTTTTCTATACCTTTTTTGATGTACATACATATTACCATGAGCTCGTGGTTTTTTTTTTGTGTGTGAAGTCTCAAGACGGACAACCTTTTTATTTCCAAGAAAGCTCGGGTGAAGAACATTGAGCGAGTTACAGGACACTAGGGAAAAGCAAGGTGAAATACCAACCGGGGAGATGGTAAGGCACATAAGGATAGGTTTCGGGAGAGGGTGCTTTAGGGGGAGGAGTGGAGGGTGTCGTCCACTTTTATTTGAGTCGTTTTATTTATGTTTGATAAAAATCCAGGAAATGATTCAGTGGCACATGAACCAGGATCTGGACTCAATGGATATTGGATAGGCTCGTCATGGGTAAACAAAAAAAATTTAGGGGTGAGGGTGAAGGGGCGGGGAAGGTCAGTAATGAATTCATATAGGCCTACCCGGATGTATAAAAGTAATTGTCACCGAAGGTAGGCCTACCTTGCTGACGTAGAGCTTCAGATGACTGATACTATGTAATTTATGGGAGGTAAATTTGGATAAAGGACGTATCTGAACTAACGTTTAACATGCTTGGACCACCGAGCACGACCATGCTAGCTTCATCAAAGACAGCAAGACTTTCCATAATAAAAAAGGAATCAAAAGCAAAGATGTCATATCTACAAAAACGTCTGCCGGTTCTTCCAACCAATGGCCTGCAATGGTATGATATGATATATGGTTAACGGGCTCTCTATTAGATCGATGACCTTTAAGTGCTCTATTTCACAATTTAAATACAATAAGTTTAAAAAAATAATAATGAATGGTAGTAATAAATAAAGTTAAAAGTACATTTTATCATGCTCCATATACATATTTTAACTCATGAAGCTCCCTGTCACAAAGAGCTTGAACTTTCTGTCTCAAACTTGAGACAATTCCACGTTTTAACTGTTCTAAATATAAAACAGTTTTGTCTTACATGTGTAGAGCAATGTCTGATGTATATTTTCAATTTGTCACCTCGAGTAAAATTTACATGTGAAAAATTAAAAAAAACTGTTTATGGTCTAAATTATCTATTTTGTGTAGGGGAGAGCGGGGATAAATGGGACAAGAAATTGGTGATTATTTTAAAGACTTTTTTTTTAGTATTAAAAGTTTTATTTATCAAATCAAATCAATATTCTTATTAAAGAATAGCCATTTCGTGGCACAAAAATACATGTAAAATAAAGATTGTTTCATGTAAAAGATATTATGGAACATTTTACTAAAGCCTGTGGTTGCAGGCAAGTTGGGACAGCTGCAGGTAAACTGGGACACTGTTGCAGGTAACGTGGGACATGGTAGGTAAAGTGGGACAAGACAATGAGAAAGAGTAAAACGTTAAGTGTGCAACAACAACCCACCCACAAAAATAATAAACAAACAACAACACATTGTCAAACTTAGAAATTGACAATGCCTCCTAACAAAGTCGACCTGATCCCAAAACTCGATTAAACAAATCAAATAAAAAGGAAATTTAAAAAAAACCCATGTATAATACATAAATGTTTATTGCTGCAAATGGACTGTTTGGTATATCAAACTTTGTCCGTGTTTTCATCATTTCAGAATTTACATGAAGTTAACGAACATCAAAACGTGAAAGGTCAATATCAAACATGAAAACATTTTTAGTGCACTTCGTTTGCCCCAAAGCTTTTGGTTGACGGGGCATCAATTTCACTCCTGATTTTGGAAATGAAGCAATGTCTTCAATGTGAGGTTTTAGGAAATTATTAGATTTTTTACGTTTCTTTAAAAATTCAACTTCTAAGTCCCCTTCTTGGTCTGCTTCTTCAAAAATCTTTCCTGCATAATAAAAACATTTGCCTGCCTTTTCAAATTCGCAAAGCACATACGACCCCACTCCGACATTTTCAGGATCTTTCTCAAGCAGTTCAATGTGACATCCACTCTCACTTTGATCTTCAAATTCACTATCAGATCTTTCTCTCTAACAATCAGCAATGTCTTTATCCATATCTGAGTCGCTGTCTTCAAATAAAACCCGTTTTGCTTTCTTCTGACCACGCTTTGGACATGATTCACGAATACGGCTTATCTCTGGCGTTGATGTTGCGATCTTCGTGTGACCAGCAGTTCTCCTTTTCCTTTCGTGTTTCATCAAATGTAGCTTTCGGATATCCTCGGAGGGCCTCTGCTGTATGGTGACTTCATGCGGAAGACGTTGCAGATTCCAAACACGATGTTGAAGCCAATGGTAAAGACAGAGTAGCCACAGGAGGTACACTCGGTGAGGAAGAGGCAGCATCAGATGTTGAAGGAGTAAATTGATCTATCTGTTACATTGGCTGGGAGGATATCTTCATTAATGAAAACATCCCGTTCATATGCCCAGATTCCCAAGGCTGCAAACCCTGCTGTTGGGAGGTTTGCAGCTTTGAGCCAAGCTTCACTCATTAAAGTTGCCATATCTATATGGTGATATTTTGTCCGGGTCTATTCATCATTAGGCTGTTGGCTGTGGCATTGAAGAATGTTTTAAAGGGCCCAAAAACTGCCCTATCAAGTGGTTGCGTCTTGTTATCACCCTCGAAACAGCATCGTTCATTGTTTCATGAGGGGTTAAGCCTCTGTCCGTTTTTCTTCTGTATTGACGCGGCATAATCGAAGTTCTGAGGGAAAACAAAAGACAAAAGAAAAGATGAAAGGGAAATCATTTAAATATGTTGCAAATATCAGAGCCATGTTATCTTTTAATGATAAATTAGTAAATATTATTTGTTACTTTATCTACAAGCATCAGTTAAAAACTTAACCCACTACGGGGTAAAATGGGACACGTACGGGATAAAATGAGACATACTTGTCCCATTTCTCCTGACCTAGTAGTTTCACCTTTTAGATAGAAATTTCACAATTAAATAAAAGCAACATCAAATGTAGGTCGTTGAGAAATAGCACAATATAAAAATACACTTACCAGTATGAATCCAGATTATGTGTTCACAGTAAAAATCAAAATTGAAGAACCGTAAAACTTTGAATTTCCACGTGCTTTTCACAGAAGCGAAAGTAGCTGAGACTGAGCAAGGGAGATTAGTCATACAAAAACAGTTGTAAGGGAAAGTGACTCTAAGAATAAGCGGAGACAAAAATGGGACACCCACTTTATAATATTATTGGTGTTCCACCTTACCTGCGTCCCATTTCTCCCCGCTCTCCACCTACTATTTTATATAATTGAATCAAGTCTCCTCTTATCCTCCAGTATCTTAAGGAAGGTAATTTTAGATATTTTAGACGTTCTTCCTACGACAATTCTTCGAGTATTGGTAAAAATCGTGGCACGTCGTTGTACATTTTCCATTATAATGCAACGCTTCTCGAATTCAAAATTTTCATAAGTGTGGGAGAGGGTTAAAAACTGCTAGACTTGTGACTTTCATCATATCTCTATCAAATCTTACATCTTATCTGCGCCGTCACATGTCGCACAGGGCTACAACAATTTGTCTGTATCCTGTTCTGCTCTTGGCCGCTTCAATTAGCCTTCTGATGGATACTATACCTGCTACTATTGCCTCTCTCAAAACTGTTCTTTTTTGGGGATTCTTTGGGTCTTCTCCTCTTTCTTTGCCAACAAATTCCAAGCTCAAGAACTCTTATTTTATTCTTTTCTCTTGTACAAATGTGGCCAATGTACTGACATTTTCATTTCCTGATTACATCTGATATCCGAGGTTTGTTTGTCATCTGTCTTATTTTTGCTGATGTTTTGAAGTCATGCCATTTGGTATTAGGGATTTTTCACAGACATTTGTTTTCAAAGGCTTCTAATTTAAAAAAAACAACTTGGTTGGTCATTTTCCAGCTCTCACGGGCGTATGTAAGGGTTGACACACATTGGAGCGGAACAGCCCGAGTTCGGGTTTTGATTTTTAACAACTCCAAAAGGCACATGCTGCATTTCCAACCAATCCAATGTTTTTGTTGCTGTTGTTTTTTTTTTTGTAACCATCTTGTTCGTCACAATTTCCTAGATAAGTAAAGTGACCAACTTCTTCAAAGATATTACCCTATAGTAATATCGGATCAGTATCTGTCATTGCAGTGGTCATGATTATTTTTTCAAAACTTGTAAAGAGTCCGACATTTCTGAGAGCTTGGATGTTTTCTTTTGCGTCTTCTCAATGGAGTCACGTAGTCGGGCTAGTCATCTGCAAAATGTAGGTCTACTAGCTGTTAGTCATCTATCTACGATATAGCAGCTCCTTTGCTTGTGCATTTCTTCATTTTGAAGGAATCGATAGCTATGCCGAAGAGGAGCTAGGTGACAGTAAGCATCCCTAGTTCCCACCTGTTTTTACTTCAAATCAGTTGCTTTAACTTTCTTCAGTGCACACTGTGATACAGTCAAAGCAAAATTATCACAACTTATCATCAAGGGGTTTTCTTTGACCATTTCATTTAACATAGTGGCACGCCGACAGCACATGAATGCATCTTAAGCGTTGGAAGCTGTTTAAAGTATGATTAGAAAGCTTAGATCTAGAGCACACCATAGTAATTTGAGCTGAATATGAAATTCAACATTAAATAACATTATACATTAATTTTCTAGGCTCCATTTTCAAAGCACAATAACCAATATCATATGTTGCATTGAGTGTTGTATAGCATTCCGTCATTCTTGTCCTTTGTTTACACGCTTTTACAGGTCATGAAAACAACTCTTGTGATTTCTAAGAAACAAATTAGAGGACAAAAATTATTTCTTTTTCAGAACCATCAACTTCTAGTATTTCAGGCAATTTATACAACAATGCCAAAGGTGGGTTAGATTGATCTGTCTTGCGGATCTGTTCTTCAAGTCTTACCGAAGACCATCTAAGCGTTACAATGATGTTTTCTACGTTTATTTTTTGAAAGCCCAATTACCAAAAAAGAAGAAAAGATGTTAATAGCTTTACTAGATCTATATCCTTTTTTTTCTTTCGTTTTCTTTTTTCTCTTTTTTTGTGAAATCTGTTTCAAATCTCTCACAGCACGGGAAATTGATATATATGATTTCCATAAAGATTTTCATAAAGATTTCTTTAAAGATAATAATAAAAACAAAACAAAACAAACGCAAACCCTACCGCCCACAGTTTTTGTGGAATTTAAAAAAAAAACGACGATATGTTATGTAGGTTAAGGTGACCTGAGCGTGTTGGCTGACAATTTCATAGATAGGAATAAGTCTAACTTGGTACGACCTGTAGAGAGGTGAATTTTAAAAAAAATGGGCGGGGTGGTAGGATGAGAAGTAAACCATTTGTATATTGTATGAGAATATTAATTTTAGTCTTCTTACGTCTTATGCTTCAGAAATCTCAAGCTCATATTTTGGAGAAATGAATGTCAGTGACGCAGATCTAGGCTTTATTCCCGCAGCCGTTATTCTAGGCTCAGAGAACGATAACGATACAGGTCCACGCCTTATTCTAGATGCTATTGCGAGAGTAACGAGCAATTAAAGGATACATGAATCTGTAGTAAGCAGTGCCGAAACTTTTGTAAATATTGATGAAAATATTTCAGATGATAGAAAGATAAAATTATGTACCAGTACTGATAGAAGAAGAAGTCGGAAAAGAACTAGTAATGAGGCTAGTTGGGCCAAAAACGGGAAAAGTAGTGTCTGTAATACATGGAAATCTTGGACATATAAAGGTGTTGTACGACAAAGAGCTGTAAAAACTGGATGGAAGGAGAATTACAGACGAACACAATTCAATTAGACTGATTGCCAAAAACTCTGTGAAGTATTTTGGGCCATGAAAAGCAGAGCAAGAAGACAAGAGTGCATTGCAAGCAATGTCATAAAATTTGCCAATAGGATGAATACTACACAAAAACGTTCATATATTTCCTCAATAAAGGCACAGCCAGCAAGATACAAGTTTGTCAAATATTTTTCTGGATACTCTTGACATTACAGGGAGGATGATGGATTGCAGCATGAAAAAGAAGATTGGTGCCGTAGCTATAGCTGCTATAAGAGGTCCAGACATAAAACTAGTGACGAGATGATTGGACGTATCAAGGCACATATTAAATCATTCAGCAAGGTTGAATCACATTACTGCTGCTCTCACGCAAAACAGGAGTATGTAAGTCCATCCTTGCACATGTGTAACGATGCGGTAAAGGACATTGAACGGAAAGTGTGAAGAAAAAGGAAGGGCCTGTGTAAAGGAACAGATTCATCAGAACAAATCCAACTTTGATTTAGGTTTTCATGTGCCTTCGAAAGATGTTTTCGGCATAATTTGTTAAAAACATACTTTTCTTCAGAACCTTTCTCATGAGGATGCCGAAGACTATGAAAGTAATATACAAAGAAAGGAGCAGGCAAGAAGGAGTAAAGAGGAGTCAAAAAGAATATATTAAAAATGACTGCACCATCAAAAATTTTGATTTCCAACAGGTCATGACGTGTGCCCAAGATAAATGTTGCAAGTGTATATGATATGAAGAAGCTTAATGTATATAAAGAAAACCAAGGATACTGTTACTGTTGGAGTGAAAGGAAAGCAATAGAGGGACCATCGTTAGTCAGCGCAACATGGCGGTGGTTGCATGACAAAAGAATGTGAAGGACTCACAAAAATTATTTTCCGTAATGACACTTGTGGATGACAAAACAGAAATCGCATATGTTTTACCACGTTGTTAGTCATTTTGCCCAAATCTAGTTCTATGTCTTGCATTGAACAAAATTGTTTGAGAGGAACCATTCAAAAATGGCGGCCGACTCCGTGCACTCAGCTTAAGCAGAGAGTTTGAATAGAAAATGCCTTCCTGCGTTTTGGATATATGTGGTGTATGACATCAACAAAGAAGAAAAAAGACCGTACAAATCTTGTGAGTTAAACCACGGGATGTTTTGAATTTTGAAGTAATCAACAAGAATTACACGAAGCAAGATGCATTCTCTGGTATCATGAAAATGCATCATACTGTACAGTGCCAGAAAGAAGATGGAGACATCAATGTCAGGTTTCCAAAATAAATTGGAGGACAATGGGTTGCCAAATGGATGATGGTGGTGAACCTTTCAACGTCTTATCACGATGATCAGAGCTGACTTTTTAAAGCAATTTGGAATGTAAATTAGAAACATAAGCATTTATTTTTTCTTCATTAATACATGAATTCGTACAAAAAATGTTTCTGAGCGTTAAAACAGGAAGCCTTACAAGAAATTGTCGTTCACCAAGAAAGGATCATAATCTAAAGACTTCAAACAGGTCTCTGGGCCTACGGATATTCTTCCTCAACCATAAAGTGTAGAATTAACAACAACAACAACAACAGCAACAACAGAAACAACAACAACAAAAACAATAACAGCAATAACAACAACAACAACAACAACAACAACAAAGGAAGAAGGGTCTGATTTCTCTTCAAGCCTGGATTTAAATATACGAAAAAGAATAATGGAATGGATGGTCACAACTCAAAAGCAAAAGGTGCCCGAAAGAAAATCGAAGCATTGGTAGGATATAATAATATTATATACGATATCCAAAGATACAAGTTCAAATACCTAGGCTATACAATAACATCTGATGGAAGAGACTCTCATGAAATAAAAAGAAAGAATCGTTATCGTAAGGGGTACTTTCAATGCAATGCAGAAGGTCCTTGAGAACAAAAACATGCACATGAATTTAATAATAAAAACACATATAAATACATACAACCATACATTCTAATTATATCGTATCATGTAACATAGAATAAAACTTTAAAAAGTCTCGGCAGCCAGAATTGTAATTAAAACAAGAGACGTGATTCCATTACCCCGGTTCTTAAGATATTACATTGGTTTCCAATCAAAGCAAGAATTGAATATAAATAAGCAACTTTAGCCTTCAACAGATTTAAAGGCATTGGCTCAATATAAATCTAAATAGAAAATTAACCTTTTACATTCCACAGATGAACTTGCAATCCTCAAGTAAGGCTTGAGAGTAAAGTTATGGAAAGTGGTCTTTCAACTTTTCGGGACCCTTTATTTGGAATACCCTGACTGAAGAAATGCTGAAAATATAATAAGTGCCTTTAAGAAAAAACTAGAAAACATTTTTGTTCCTAAAATATTACTAATTAATGGGTTATTCATAAGGTCAACTTTTTAAATGCAAAATAAGCTCTAGGCAATTTTTTGCATGAAGTTTCTACTTGCATTCACACAAACATGTTTTACTCTTTTTGAAATTATTAGCATGCTTCCTGATGTAGAACTACAAATAGAATATTTGTATTCATTTGTACATTCTTTATATTGTGTATTTACTGTATATGGTTTATTCTATCTCCTTGCCTTTAATATACCTTTTAAAATAACCGTCTCTTACTGGCCCAGATATGTGAGTGTGTGTTTTTGTGTGCGTGTGTGTGTCTGAGATATGTCGTGGCTATAGGCCTATATTTTTCATGTGACTCTGCGTAAATGTGCGTATAACTTTTATCAGTAAATGCGTCACGTACGTTTTGTATGTAAGCAAGCGTATGAATGTAGAAGTATGTGTGTGTGATGCGCAGATTTATGTATACTTACGAATTACAAGCACGTGAGCATATTTGATCAATTGATAGGCAGATGGTTGAAAGGATAAATGGATTGACACGTGTATTGTATTCCACATGTGCCTAGCATGTAGTACATGTATGTGATTATGTGGCTCCTAATACTTTCCCCTACATATATTTTATTTTTTGATGAATTTCTTATATAGGCGTGTGTTTTGTTGTCATAAAAGGATGTGGTAAAAATCAAAGCTGTACAACAGGTAAATCCAAATGAAATAGATAGAACACGAAGAGCACACAAAAACACAACTGCCAGTGAGGCGCATACACACTACTTAAACACAAAATTATAAATGAGTACAAAACTGCAAGTAATCCAAGCTTAATGTCATCTCCACACTGCTGTATGCCTGTGAAACTTGGACCTTGAACTCAGAGAGTCGACAGCGGCTGGAAGCTTTTGAAATCTGGATTTACAGGCGACTACTAAAAATCCTTTGGACAGCACGAAAACAAACGAAGAAGTGCTGAAAATGATAGGTTAAAAACAGAGAACTTATAAGCACAATCAAAAAGAGTACAAATGAATTTCTTCGGCCATATTTGGAGAAAAAATGGCCTCGAAAAACTAGCAACTTGTGGCTACATAGAAGGTC
>JAOYNN010320703.1:0-10026 GCA_025770095.1 Goniobranchus kuniei
GTAGAGCAATTTCTGGAAATTAAGTAGATATACATATCCTTTTGTAGGTTTTTAAATGCGCAAGTCCGAAATTGGATCATGACATTTTTAGCTTAATTTGACCAGAATGAGCGCTCCACCCCCACCGGCTCCATAAATATCTATGTACACACGTTAAGGGACTTACAGTAGGTGCAATTTATAGAGGATGTGGAGGATACTCATTCTTCTAGTCAAAAAAAAAGAAAGCAAAAAAAATCTTGACCCAATTTCTGACGTGTGTTTTGAAACTTACAAGCTATAATATTTTAAAACACGTGCGTCACGACTTTTAGATATAAACAATAACACTAACAGTGCTTACATTTAGGAGGGTAATCTTCATAAAAACATTGATGATATACAAGACTGTATTGAACTACAGGTGAAAATCATGGTAAAGTGAAATGACTTGCTGTTTTAAACTGAGGTTTGGTCAAAAGACTTCACATCAGTGTGGTCCTCTAAAAGTACGAATCTATCATGCATGACATATTTGGATGAAAATGCTCACAATTAGAATGTCAAGCAAAAAAAAACAGCCTCATGAGCCTCATGATACATTAAGATCATGTCATGAGGTGACAACTACAGGTCGAAAGTTCCACGCATCAAACGACAAAGCACTGTGCAATCAGGAGTACGTTGGTGTGAACAAATGAACCTGAGAAAATTTGGATGAATATTTTTAGAGAACAACGCCAAAGCTAATCTTTTTGGTTATTTGAGCAAATATATGTGAGTTACCACGTTGCACAAGACAAACCAACTTAATACATGTATATATTCTAAATTTCAGATGTACATCATACAAGTGTTGGTTAATAACATCAACTGGAAAAGGTCAACAGTTACATGAGTGATGTATGAGCCTGCAAAATGCTGATTGCATTGAAAACTATTTTTTTTCTTTTTTCAAAACCCATACAAATGGAACAAGATTTCTCACTCACTACCCACTGTTTTAACATACCTACTATCTTATAAAAATATGTATTTGATGCAATAATGAAAGCGGTATTCATTCCTTTCATAAAATATAAAAATAAAATAATTCCTTTCTCTGAAGTGTTCCATAACTTTGAGACTGAAACATTTTGTGACATATAAAATCTCTACAATCTCGATAAAATATTCCAGCATTTTAAAAACAAAGCAAAATTGACATAGGCCTGCAGATGGTTGTACCTGACACTGAAAGTCAGATAATCTAAAAATGCACACAAACACAGGTTAAAGATTTCGTTGTTTCATTCTTTAAAGCTCTGTCAATCATGACTTCAAAACACTATTGGGTCACTTGTTATCTAGACGAACCATGTTCTTCTATACACAAAGGGCGGTACAAAATCCTGGGTGGTTATTGCATGTGCAGTTTGGTGCTTGATGGCCATTGTTGATTGGGTATATTTTCTTTTTGTATGTAAATCATCTCTCCATGTAGCGTTTAATTATTTTGTAATGTATTATGCCTGTTGTTTATTTTAAATGTCAGTTTCCCTTTTAGACAACTTCTTTTCTTCACCTGAAAACCTTTTCTACAACTTCTGCTCTTGTCTCTTACTGTTGAGTAGCCCTTCGTGAAGGTGTAAATCACATCTTATGTACGAATTAGGCTATTAGATCTTGCTTGCATTGCATCAGATTAAAAAAAGGAAAACAAAAAAACAAAAGTAATAAGATTAATTGGCCTGAACCAGTAAGTCTTAAAATCAAATAACTCGCAAAATGTTTTCAATCGCAATAATTGCGAAAAAAAAAACGCTCCAGGAAAAAAACTGTGAACAGTAATTAACAAAGGCCATCAAACCCCAAACGGTGCTGAAAGGTAACCAGCCAGGATTTTTTAATGCCTTTAATGCACAAAAGTATTAAGTCCACCTCCCCATCCTCTGCTTTCTATACATACAGGCATACAAGAGAGGAATCTCACACTCAGACTCTAGACTATTTCTCACTATAAGCATTGGGTTCTTTCCACTTCCCAGTTTAGGACGCCAAACACACACATGGGGATCTAGATCGTCGAAACTCAGACAATGGCAATCTAGATCTAGATCTAAATCAAGGAAGAAGGGCCATGGCAATGAAACAACTGATTTAGGTCGGGAATATTTTACCTCATTTGAATAGATGCTCGTACATCACAGTATTGATCAATCCTTCATAAGTCTTTCCTGAAAATTGTATAAAGTTATCCTGTGTCGAAGATGATCTTAATTTTTTCCTGATCTTGGTCACTATCTCACAGGATCTCCAAAAATTGTGACAACGGACATGTGTTAGTGTATAAAACGGGTGGCAACATACAGGTTAATATACAGCTATTACTAATTTTCTGGACCATTCACATGGTCATAAAGTTTGAAGTTTTGACCAGGAATCTGAGTTTCTCAGTGAAAATTTTAATTTATTAATACGCATAGTTACTGGCTGGAAATCTGGTCACATTGTGTCAGTCAACCAATGGCCTGTTTTTTTTAAACGTGAACGAGCAGGGCGGCATACACAGAGAAATAGCTGTTCTAGCTGACTCAAGATCCACTCCCATACAACGACCTCGTCTTCTGTCAATTCTTTCAACTATAGAAACACACAACACAACTATTAACGACGATAAAAATAAGTGTACCGGTAGTACATAAAAATGAATCGCCATGCAAGTTAGACACTCATTGAACATCAGATTTAAGGCTTTTGTTAAATAATCACTTATTTAAGGTAAAGAGGGCACTTCTGAATGCCACATAAGTATTTAACAAGACCGCCATAACCCTTTGAACCCGGACCCCCAAAGGTCAAATTAGCCATTCACCAGGGGAATTCCTGAAACAAAACCAAAAAAAAAAAAAAGATAAGCGGGTAACAGTGATTCATTCAAATTGCTCCAGCCTTCATCAAACTTAGATGTAGATTTTTTAGGCCTATGCATTGGCCTGGTTCCTATACCATTATTACGCCTACCGACCCGTTCTCTAAAATTCAATTCATAAAATGGGGATATTGCAATGATATCTTCACATCAAGTATTTGACAATTATACATTTCGCAACAATTCCTACAAGAACTGTGGCTCTATTTCTCAAATATTTATCTATTAGCATCAACTACCTCTAATATCAATATCATTTCGGTGGTTCTACTGTTGTCAATAAAAATATGGTATCTGTAATAGACTTTATAATATATTTATATTATATATAATAATGTATACATTGTACATTTTTAAGTATATATGGATATTTGTGACCCAAACAATAATAACATGCTGTAGCAAGGTATAACAATTCTTTTAAGGCAACACTGGATCCTCCATGTAGTCAAAACCACCGTCCGCCTGAGATATGCTGTGATCTGTTGTCAATTCGTCAAACTGACGGGATAGACACAAAAAATTTTAAAATTGAAAGAAGACAGTAAAAAGCTCTTATAATAGGTAATAATAATAAAAATAATAATTATAATCACAATAATACACATATTATTATGCTCTCATTCTGTACAAACAGCTTTACAAACTTGATAATAATATTAATACAGACATCACATTACGATTGATACATGCAATAACATGCAGTGCAGTAGAGCACACCTATAAAGAACACTCTTGTAAAGAATTGATTGATATAAAGAACACTCTTGTAAAGAATTGATGGATATAAAGAACATTCTTGTAAAGAAGTGATGGATATAAAAACACTTTTCAATTATAAAGAACTCTCTTGTGAAGAATTGATGGATATAAAGAATACACTTCTTTGCCCCATTTTTTTTCTCTCTTTATGTCATTTATATTTTGATGCATTTAGTGTACCTACGATAACGAACTGACGGCTTTAACGAACCAATTGTCTTGTCCAACAAGTCCTTTTCCTTCTTATTCATTACTGCAGCAACATACCAGCCCATCTCTAAGAATTGACAAACCGATAGTTGCCTAACCGCCATACGAGTCTGCCTACAGAGTGAGTACATACTGCCCACATGCTTATCTTATCAGCACAAGCTGATGGCCGACACACATAGGCCTATACTATTCCTCTACTCTACAGACAGAAAAGCACTATGTGAGGAAAAGTGTGTGTATTGTGTGCGTTGACTGAAATAAAGAACTACTGATATAAAGAACTGTTTTCAATGGCCAGCCCTGTTCTTTATATCAGTGTTTCACTGTATATATAATGTAATAATTTACACAATATCAGTCTAGTTACGACACAGGTAAACAAGAATGTTGCTAATTTGCTAAAAGTGCATCACATTATCAAAATAAAGTTATAAACAAGAGAGAAACTCGCTTGTAGATTTGAATCGCACACAACAGTCAAAGCAGAGCTACCAACCCAGAGAATCAAGATGGAAGGACATTTGCCTACAAACGTCAGGACAAATGAAAAATTGGAAGGACACTTTTTTTTGCACTTACATCGTAGGTACATCGTACTTTCACCAAAAGTCTAAGAACACACATCGTCATCCATTGGGATGAAACGGGTATTATATGTATAGATTCATAAAGGACCAGATCTCGGTACATTCATTCCGAAAAGAACACATACGACGCTTGGCTTTGCACTGGGCACAAGGGCTAGACCCTAAATGCAAAGTACACTATGATTATGACATGATGTCAATCACTTGGATTGGGCTTTCGACGAATTACAATTGAAATATAGATCTAGATCAAAACTGAACAAAGTCAGTGAATGATTCACATTGAAATCCGTTTCAAGGACAGAGAACAATATATGCAGGATACGCACTCGATTAAAATGCCTCATCCAGTAATCGTCAGTACAGTAAACAGTTAAGCTACATGGCCCGATACCAGTATTCACTTACAAAAATGTATATAAAATTTGAGATACTGAACTATCATCAATACCATAAGGAGTAGGAATTTGTCTGCAAAAAAAGATTATCAATACTCCAGAATCTGATGCGCACCAATGCAGTGTGTGTTGTCACAAAAATGGCAGAAAACTTATAAAAAATCTGTTTGACAGGACAGGACAGACATGCAACTGGATGGCAGGACAAATGGACAAAGAGCTGAACTGTCCGGCCAAAACTGGACACTTGGCAGGTCTGCTGGGTATTCTTTTATTTTTTGAAGAACATTCAGAGGAGGCACTAATTGAATGGCACTAGTAATACAGAATACATAACATATACATGACACATTTATAAATGCTTGTTACCTTGATAAGGAATTTGAATCCTGGTATGAGTCTTGGTAACCACCATTATACATCCCACCCATATCTCCCATACTACTACTAGAGTGAAAATCTGTTGCAGGACTTGATGCTTTTGACTTTGAGGACAAGCGTGGACTTGAGGCAGAGGAATGCAAACGACCAGTAGAGAAAGCAACGTGATTTCTAGCTGGAGATGTTTCTATACTCCATGGCTTTCCTTCAGCAATTGTTGCCACCTACAGCAAATATCAGGAAACAATTTTCTGAGTTATGACATCATTATAGATCGTCTTGATTCAAATGATTAAGTGGCACTAAGCATGTGAATTTAGAATAACAGTTTATATACCTATAATGCATCTGTCTTGCTGCAAGGACTACTTCACAACTCACCAACAAATTATCTCTTTATAAACATTTTTTTCTCATCACATCACAAGTAGTCCACACAACCTTCGTATGTATATGCTATGGTAAAAGACTAAAATAACAAAACCCGATAGTCACAAGATGGCAGCCCCATTAGATTAGACACTCAAATCCTATCTAACATAGGATTAAAGAGCCGAAAAAAATTCCATAAAATCTTGCTTTTTTCAAAAGCTGGCACTAGGCGAGTCCGAACCCATAACATTTGGCTTTCAATGGTGTGAGTCATACCATTAGGCCAGAGCACACACAAAAAAATTCTAACCCCAACCTTTTCTTTGTCTAGTAGTGAGAGGTAGCTCAATATTAATATTCTAATGTTCAGGGCCAACAAAAACATACATCATATATAAAACAGGCATGATTAGGAGTGAGACAAATGAAATACCTGTGATCTTGTGCAACAAAATTTATACAGCCTAACCATTGTTACTTCCTGTCTAATGAAAGAAAAACTTGGATGACATTAAAATGTAGAAAAGCCTTAAAGATATCAACATAGGTCTGAAAGTTCAAACACAGAGTGAGACTGGACAGAGTATTAAACAGCTAACCAAGCATACTTAAACAAGATAAAATAAAGACAAAAGCCAGTCTATTCACCTTGTCTCGCAGAAGTGCGGCAGCTTTTGTGTTATACTTTTCTTGTAGACTCATTCCTTCTTTGTAATCAGGCTGTGATTTTAGAAATTCTTTGCATGGTTTGTTTCCTCCAGCCTTCATTTTTTCAAGCTCAGAATCTTTCCACTTGTCCATGGACACAGAGCGCACAAAACTGAATGTTAAAAAAGATGGGAAAATAACAAAGGATTTCAATGTTCACTTCAAATGGTTCTAATAACAAGCACTGCGTTAAATCAAAAACTAATCCAGCATTTTAACATCATTTTCATAAATTAAGTATTCTTATGTAATAACGAAAGCCCTCATTAAAAGTCTTATCTTTTGAAAAATCGTAAAAATGCTTCTAAAAACATAGACCACTGAAAGGAACATGCCATTGACGCTTAACAGCTGTAAAGTCCTTCTGCTTAAGGGACCACTCTATGGATAACAAAACTAAACAAAACCAAAACAAAAAGCAAAAACAAAAATCCCCAAATAAACAGCATCTCAGATGGATGGTATCCTAGAAGGCAGAAGTATCTTACTTCCAAAATGAGTTACTTGCCAACAGGTATACTCATCAACATCCCATAGACTATTTAACCTGACTTGATTTTGCCACTTGGTCCTTAAAGTTTGTTTTCTTGCATCATGTATTTGATGTTGGTAAAAAAAAAAAAAAATCAATAGTATGGGCCAAATGGGATCAAGTAGCATTGATCAGATTATGCCATCTCACCCCCACAAATTCCGATCTCCCCTTAACCCTACTGATTCAATTGGCATCTCAGGTATTTTTATGTGCATTTTACACTCATCTGCAAGATACGTGAATAGCAAATGAGGCTTTGCCAGAACGTGGTTTGTCATCATCGTTATGACCATCATGTTTAAAACTGCTGTTTTAGGTCTCAATTCATCAATTGTTCTTTTATACCCTAAGGCTATCCCTGTAAATAATTCTTTTGTGCAAAATTTGAAACAAAATTCCCCTAGTCCTTGTGTGAACTTCATTTATAGAATTAAACTATTCTGTTCATAACAATGACACGGTCACACTGATTTTGGCTTCTTTTTGGACTTGTAAGCTTCATAACTTTGCTGTTAGGTTTCATATGCTCCTTCAAATCAATCAGTTAATTCGAACTTAATCATGCTAGCTTTACTGATCATGCTTTCAAAATAATAGCCACCCAAATCAATTTTATTCAACGAATTATGTTCATAACAATGATGACAAAAGTGACCTATTTTGGGGGATGAACTTCTGGCAAAGCCTCAAACAACAAAATCCCATCAAAAGACTAAGGTCTGCAAGGTTTTCATTGCTTAGAACATCATTTGTGCATAAATTATGAGGATGCAAAGGAAAGCAATAAAATCATGGAGGACTGAAACTACCGGAATTTAATCCTTGATACAAATAAAATAAAACCTAGAAATAACCATTAAGACCCATATCCTCCCCCTGGATAACATTGGTTCGATACAGACTGATAAGGAGGAATCAGATTTTTACGGTAGAGCTCTTATTGCTCAGTTCATCTGGTATTATAATAAAATGAGATAATGGGTGAAAGCTGAGAAGAAGATCTCTCAAACCTGGATATTTTCATGACAAATTTGACTTATTTTGGTTGTTTGTTTGTTTTGTTTAAAGAGCTTGTAAGAACCAACTAAACCTGAAAGCTTTTGTCAAATCTATCTAACATCTTGCCTTGGAAAGCTTGTACAAAGAATTATCAACCAAAGACTCTACTGGTGGCTGGAGAAAACAGGAAAACTTAAGTAAGACCAGGCTGGTTTTAGAAAAGGCTGAAGAACTGAGGATCATCTATTTCGATTGACCCAAAAAATTCAGGATGGATTCCAAGACCAACAACAAACGACAGCTGTTTTCATTGACCTCCAACAGGCTTATGATAGAGTACGGAGGAAAGGTCTGTTAATAAAAATGCAACACATGGAAATCCACGGACTGCTTTACTCATGGATTAAGAACTTTCTCACCAACTAATTGATTCAAACAAAAATCAATCAGACACTGCCATCGAAGGCAGTTTTAGAAAAAAGTCTCCCACAGGGTTCTTCACTCAGTTATACACTCTTCCTAATCTTCATGAATGACCTAAACTATGTCATAGACATGGAGAAAGCACTTTTCGCTGATGACCTGCAGAGTTGCCAACCCCATAATTTTTTGTTGTTGTGAGATTGACCAAAACAAATGTGGAGATTTTTAAAAAATTGAGGGAGATTCCATACACAGTTTGATTTATGCCCCAGATGTCTTTAAAATCAAC
Organism: Goniobranchus kuniei; assembly: GCA_025770095.1. Lineage (NCBI taxonomy): Eukaryota > Metazoa > Mollusca > Gastropoda > Nudibranchia > Chromodorididae > Goniobranchus > Goniobranchus kuniei. Next base: position 8,558 of record JAOYNN010320703.1, read on the forward strand.
CCTTTGACCTACTAGTACAGTATTTAAAAAGGCAACAATAAATGCTCGTCGTTAGTGCATCCCATGAACACAACGAAATCCTCCTTCCCTCGTTCACACGGTCCGCCTCATCCAGCTTATCTATAAATTGATATTGTCTGTCATGTGGGGTGTCTTGGAGCAGTCATATTTTTTTCTTTTCTTTAAAAAAATAAGGCCACGGAGAATGAAATGTTTGGTTTTCGGCCATTTTTTTTATAACAAGACGATATAATATACTTGTCTCCGAACAGCCGGCAATACGGGCGCTAAGAAATAATTAAAGTGGCCTTAAAAACGGACCCGATTTAAGGCCGACATGAGGTAACCGTCACACACAACAACAACAAAATACTCGCAAAAAAACAAAACAAACAGGTATTTGACCCTGCTTATGTCTATGATGTTGAGCGAATAGTGAATTTTGCTTGGCTGTAAATGGAAATCGCATTTAACCCTTTAAAAACGGTCCCTTCCCTCAAAACATTGCCCAGACCGTGGGTATCGTTTAACACCATGCAGTATCGCTTGCGATCGTCGCATTATAATTATTTCACAAAATTCGCGAAGTTACAGGTAAACACTTTATTTGACTATCGATTTCCGTGGCATGGAGCCAATTTCCGTTTCTCCGGCAATGCATTTCCAGGGCAGCCCCAGAAATTCTGTGGCACTTGGGACCTCTTTAATAATTAGCCTTCACATTCTATGAACTCCTGGCAGAAACAGATACCTCAATGCATTTTATACTACTAACTGCTAACATTCGACTAATATCGTTACTAATCGTCACTAGTAACGATGCTTGATTTCACTTTGTTTGCAAGTTTTATGGCTGGAGTTCGAAAAAAACAAAACAACAAGCGTCGACCCGTGAAATTTGTGAGATTTCAGGAAACTTTGTGAGAGCGTGAGATGAGCCATTTTTGCGTGAGACTCATGCAAAAATCGTGAGGGTTGGCAACGCTAGACCTGGTTTTCTGGCATACATCCAAATTCAGCAGACACAGTGAGAGAAGACCCTACTTTCTTTCTACCTATGCTGCATGACATGGAAGTTTTAAGATCAATACTACCAAAAGTGTTTTCACTATATTTACCAAGAGCAATAAAGTGAATTGCCTAGGAATAAAACCGATGATTGGTGAAGAAACCATGAAAAAACAGGAAAATCCAAATACCTTGGTGTCATTCTTGACAGACAACTAAACGTTAATATACATGGTGAAGAAATAAAAACGAAATGTATTACAAAGCTAAGGTTACTGAAGAGGCTTGCAAGCAACGAATGGGGCTCTGATCGAGATACATTAAGAACACTGTATTTGGGTTTTATATAAGATAAATCCTAGATTATAATATTGCCCTTCAAACCATGTCCAGTGCTAGCACTCGCAGAACAATTGATCAAGTACAAAATGAGGCACTTCGCTTTATAAATGGTGGCATGT
>JAOYNN010320814.1:0-10026 GCA_025770095.1 Goniobranchus kuniei
GCATTTCCAAATTTAAAGCTGCCTCACCTATTTGTCTTTGATTTGTATTTATAGTGGTTTGCAACCTAAACCCCTTCATTCATATGATTTTCTATTGATCTGAGTGGCTGCTTTTGAAAGGTATTTGTAAGATCTCCTCTGCAATCTCTTTATCTTAATTATAATCATTTTTCAAAAATTGTTGTCAGTACCAATTTTAAAGAGATAATCATCTCTTAAATGCTGATACATATATTTCCACCCATTTCAACACCATGAATAAACGATTTTACAACATTGAAATGAAATGCAATGGGGCTATGTCCATACATTAAAAAAAATTTTCAGAATGTGACCTCAATGCCATTTTCTTGGTTTTCTGTTATGTTTTACCTTGCAACACTGCCTTTGATTTTTTTCAATATAATGATCTACTGTCTCAAAAATATTGGTCCACAGTGAATACCAAATATGTGAAGGCCTGATAATTTGATTTTCCCATTTAGTCATAATTTTTTGCTTGATCCAGCTTCAATGATGCTTATGAATTGGCAACAAAATTAAATACGCTGCCTATGTCAATTTTTTACTTACTAGTTGATACATGTACTTCGAAATTGAAATATTACATTTTCAGTGCAAAAACCCTCACCAATAACCATGATACTGGTTAGGTTCAATAATAAGTTATTTATCCAGACATGTGTGCTTATCACTCTGCACTGTATATTGCCTGCCCTTGTATGAAACTTAACTCCAGTAGTGTAGGATTCACACCATTCCGGCGAGCCACTGTCAGTGGACCAACAGTGCGGCTGAGTCATCACTTTATGACACGCTCTCTTAACGATTTATAAATCAGTTTTCGGTATGCCATAGGTACAAAGGATATCATTTGTTCACATCTCTGAAGCCATTTACATTTGAAAATCGTAAAATTTTATAAGCATTTTAGTAAACATTGTTACAGTTGAGTGCAAGATAGCAGAGTTCAGCTCCAGCACAGTGGGAGAACCCTCTCCAGAGATAAAAAATTAAGATCAGTCAGCGGCTAAACATGCATCTTGTTTTTGAATGAGTATGACCCAGTATTGAAATGTTCACACTTGACTTAGTTTTGTGTTTCAAGATATGTATAAAAGTTAATGCATAGTGTCACCTTTTTAAGGAAAGACAAGATGGGAATTTGCAGGATTCTGCTTGCATCTCAATTTGTGGGCTTACCCTTGAAGGGTCAGAGGGGTAGTGGGGAGAGTCAACCCCCTACTCTCTGCAGGTGTTGGGAGAGTGACATTTCCGAGATGAACTTCAGTGCTAGTGTAAAAAGAAGGGATTTTTTGGTAAAAAAAAAATGTGACTTCAAAAATAATCCTCCCCAAAATTAAATAAACAAATATCAAAAGATTACCCCCACCTCCCACCCCAAGTCAACATCCATCAGCACAACAAGAAAAAGTCTGAAAACAACTAATAGACATATCAGATGACCCAGATGAATTCTTCCATGTTCACATATGCATATATCATTTTCCATTTAACTTCATTTTTTCAGATAAAGGGATTTTTGAGCAGTGTCCCTTGGAATTCAACTTATCTGGTATAGAATATAGACATTGGTGATAAAGCGCTGAGGCACCATAGTGTAGAGAGAGACAAGTGTCCAATTATACTTTGAATGAATGTAATAAATAATGAGAGCAGACCTTGATTTTTCAGTTTTAGCTACCTGCAATAAATGTTAAGATGAATCATTAAAACTATTATTTTATTATGAGAAATGTTAAGATTATGAAAGATAACAACACTTCAAAAACACTTCAACTTAATGGCATGTTTGCTCTATAGAGTAATTATTGCGAAACAGGAAAGATGTTCAGGAAACTAGTTAGAAGGAATTTCAAGGTAAAATATCACATTGAGGTTGCTACCCCAGGAACATTTCTTTTGAGATTGTTTTGTGTATGAAGCAATCAATGACAAACTTACTTTTACTGATCTATTCTCACAAATAAGAAAAATTGTTACCTTCTATTCCTCTCTTTTCTTTTCAGAATGTGAGTGACCCCATGATATGGCTATCTCATTTAGGAAATCCAGCGTTAGCATTTACTTTTTTCTTCCCCATTTCATACTGCATTCACCCATCTATTGGTATTAGGGTTATGTGGGTGGCTGTTTTCACCGAGTGGCTCAACGCCGTCTTTAAATGGTGAGTCAATTTTTGGTAGCTTTTCACCATGCAAAGTGGTCTCTCTAAACATTATGACTTAAAAGGACTGGAGTCTGTAATGTTTGTTATGTAATTGATGTCGTTTGTTTGGATAGATGTAATTTCAGTCTTCTACCACTTATCCAGATGCCATTTATGCATAAAGCTCAGATATAAGACCATAAACAGTTGATCTGACATATCGTCGGTGTTGTTCTATAAACATATATCTACAAAATTTCGGATTTTCGTTTTTTTGCACGAAAATAAACTTTGTCGGAAGCCATACTTATCATTTGTGTCAGAAATGAAATTGGCTGACAGAAATGCACCAATATTGTTCGTGCTGTTAACATATAAGATATTCCAGCCTCATTTTGCCGCTCTAAACGTTTAACTACGAATTCCGTGATTCCTTGCACTTCACCCGTACAAAAGGGGTAGCCTAGCCTCAGCCTAACCGAGCGCCACTGGGATGTCAGCTGCTAAACGTTATGCTCTGTGGGATGCCATTGCCGTTTGTGAAGCCGACTTGCCTCAGCCTTACTATGTCTGTTTTCTTGCAACACAACAAATACTGCAAGCTGCTGCTTGTTTTAATTGCTCGTCCTACAATCATCCCTGCAAATTCTAAATGCGCAAGTCAGAAATTGTTTCATGATGTTTTTGGCTTTATTTGACGAGAAGAGTGTGCTCCACCCCTTTTATAAATATCTACAGCCTGACAGGTTTAAAGACTTGCAGGGAAAATTTACAGAAGAGGTGGGGGATACCCATTCTGGTCAGAAAGAGACAAAACTGTCAAGACCCAATTTCTGACTTTCACATTTAGAGACTTACAGGGACATTTTGTTATCTACTAATGAAATAATGTGGTGTTGTTATTTTGTCCTATTTCTTTTGTTTTAATTCGCACATTGGTTTTTTGGGAGCATGCACTTTCAAATGTCTAGAGACCATTATTCATTTATCTAGTATGCTCACTTATCTAGCATTTTGCCACATGAACAAACAATATCTGATGATTGGCAGTAGACTTAATGTGCTTTTCATTATTTTTATCAACCTTCCAACCTTTTTACCTTACTGACCCCGTATAGGAATGGAATTATTTTCTCTCTGTTTGGTAGAAATTTGATGAGATATTTTCTCTTTGTTTCTGAAGTGAAAACCCATATTTTTAGTCATGTTATGAACGAAAACTATTTTTTACTTTCTGTTTCATCATAAGGATTCTTCATGGAGAAAGACCATATTGGTGGATTCATGAGACTACCTTGTACCAAGATGATGAAAGGCCGCATTTGAGACAATTTAACATCACCTGTGAAACTGGTCCAGGTAAGTATGAAGTAGCAGTGACCATTAATGCAACAACATGAAAATATTTTTCAGAAGTAACAGGCTGTAATTATGTTGGATGTTGTAGATGTGCAATTGTAATGAGTTTTTATTACTTGAAGTCATCTCGGCAGAGGCCTTGAAAATTTGAAGGAGCTGGTCTCGACTCCATCTTTTTAAAGTGTTTAAGAAAACAAGTGATAATATCATATACAAGATGCCAAATCGGCAAAGGCTGACCATCCAGCAGATCTATAATCCATTTCAGTGATGGATTAAGGAGGACAAAATGTATTTCTCCAAGGACATGTCTAGACTTCTTCTGCCAGGGCTTCTAAACTTCTCTATCTTGAATCTTTCACTTAACCCCTCTGTCTCTTGGCCTCATATCAGGATCATGTTTGTGATGTATTTCACTTCAGATGATGGAGTTGTTTTTACCATCTTTCAGTGTACACACTTACTGTATTTACCAAAGTCTGTTATGAATTATTATTACTTTGAATGATTTTATGTTTGACTTACAGTATTTATCAAACTCTGTTAAGAATAATTACTACTTTGAGTGATTTTATGTTTGACTTACAGTATTTACCAAACTCTGTTATGAATTATTATTACTTTGAGTGATTTTATGTTTGATTGGAATTTACTTCAGATTCTCACACAAAACTATTTTAAATGTTTTACAGAACTATATGTTGTATTGTCCTTATAACTGTAGGTAGTCCTTCTGGTCATGCCATGGTCTCATCAGCTGTGATGTATGTTATGTTGTCAGACTTAATTCAATACAAGGAAATAAAAGGGTGAGTGATGTAAAAAGGGATTGCATTACCTAAATCTTTACTATATTTGAAGTGCCTCTTGTCTCTTTATCTCTAGTCAGTCCACACCAGCAGAAAAAAAAAATAAAACCATAAATTCCAAAGTTAAACACAGCTTAGAGACTCAGAAATGTACAATTCTACATTGCAGTTTAATTGTGAAATTTAATTTTAAACCCATATGTATAGTATCTGAGTTCAAAAAACTTTTAGGAATCTGGCCCGAGTTCTAGTCATTTGTTTTCTCTCTTCCTTCACATTACCCAACGATTCCCTTCTGACAGGTTAAAGGTATTTTTTAAAAGAAACAACTTTTTCTTGATTTAGATCTCAACAACTTACAAATTATTATCTTTATCTTAAATCTGGGTCTATAATTAGAACTTGTTTTAAGATTCATTTTAGCCACTCTTGACCTCAAATATAAGATTCCTATTTAGTTTTCAGAAACTCTTTATGCAAACATTCTATCTCTCAAAAGTACCGTTGATGACTTAGATCTGGTTTGCTGAAGCATTTATTTTTTCTAACCAAGACCATGCCAGTAATCTACACTTAAGATATGATTTTTGAAGTTTCTAAAAATGCAGCCTATGATTTTGGAAGGATTTCCAGGGGCAAAAATGGATTTTTACTTTCAGTTTAAAGCCTCATCTTTCATTTTTATTCATATGAATTAACATGCTATGAACTCACTTCAAATTATCTTGTGATCAAATTAAAACTATCAGTCATTAGCTTGTATTTTATGGTTTTTGAAATTCCAAAAGTTATGGATAGAAAAGGAACAATAATTCACTTTTGCCTGTCAGCATAATGCCCAACATACTCAGATGCCAAGCCAATAATGTGCAGATAACTTTCTTTCTTCTTTTTCTTCCTCCTTTCCTTCTTCTTCTTTCTTCACTGTATTATTCCCAGCAGGTTGCGGCAGCAGTTCAGATTCTCAATCTCCAGAATCCCCTGTCTTGATCATCACCTGAGGTGATATCAGCTTCCTTAGATCTTTCTAGACGCAGTCTATCCACCATACCTTTTGTCTTCCTCTCCGTCTTTTAACTTGTAATCTCGTACTCAGTATTGTTTTAACATTGCTGTCATCGGTCAACCTCATAACATGTCTGTACCATCTCAGTCTTATCTCTTTGACTCTTTTTTAAAAATGTTTTGTACGACTAACTCCCTCCTGATATCTTCGCTCTTCATTTTGTCTCTCCATGTTATAGCTTTGAGTCTTCTTAGCATTCTCATATCTCCTGTTTCAAGGATCTGTTCTATCATCACTCCAGTTGTCCACCACCTTGCTCCATACAGCATCCCCAGTCTTATTAGTGACAAATATAACTCTGGACATGGTAATCATAAATAGTATGATAAATTTTATAAATATATTGACAACTTAAATAGTGCATTAATACTGTACTTACTGTTCTCTGCAGAGCAGAGGTCCTGAGCTAATCCCAACTGATGTAGTGTTCCCCACCCCATCCATATTTCTTATCTTTTTATTGCATAATCATTGCTGCTAAAGGGGTTTACCCAAAATTTTTACTATCCTTCATGAAACAAGGTAAAGATATCCGTGTCATTTAGTTGTTATTTTATTGTGTATTTACTTTTATCAAGGATTCCTGTATGGTGGTTAAATTCTCCCTTTGAGGACTGCATTCAAGTGTAAGGCATGCTTAATGAAGTGTTTGTCTTTCTGTTTCGCCAACAGAAAGGTTTTTCAACTATTGTGCTGGATGACATATCTTTTTGTGTGCTTTGGCATTTGTGTCTCAAGACTGTACATAGCAGCCCACTTTCCTCATCAAGTCATTGTTGGTTTCTTTGTAGGTGAGATAAGGATTTCAAGAGAACATGGAAAATTATACTACACTGATAATCATATTTCTTTTTTGATTTGGCTTTCAAATGCACAGTAAAAAAAAAAAGTTGTAATGTTGAGAAGTACCAAGGATATGATTTGCTTGTCTTGAGAGGGTGTCGAAATATTTTTTTTTTAACCATCCACAAAGACATAAGCAAAATCAAAGAAACTGTACTAACTTTAAAAAAAAAAGAAGAGGAAGGCCTGAACATTATTTATATATACCAAAAAGATATCATTTCATCTAAATGCTAAGTGATGGTGGATCTACAAATTTATCGTTTGAACTTCCTTGACTTAGTTAAATTAAGTATATAACAATATGGAGATATAGAAAGAGAGGATGAATGGAGTTGATACATTGTTCAATGCTCTTTGTAATAGTCAACCAAATAGAATATAACAGGCTATGAATCAAGCTAGTTTTCTATGTTTGTTTGTTTTAGGAGAGAATGTCTGTTTTATCAGCAGGACAAAGATTTTTATAGTACAATTTGCTTTTGCTATTGGTCTTGTTTTTTGTTTTATTTTGTTTTCTTTTCTTTTTATTTTTTTCCTTGATGGGAGGGATGAACTATTCTTCACATTACTTAATTTTTAGGTTTTAATTTAGGTTGTTTGTTTGATTTGCCTTTTAAAGGGGCCAAAAGGAAAAGTACATTTATATGTAATTCATTTTATTTCTGTTTTGTTTGATATTTCTATGTTATTTTCCAACAGGTGTGATTTTTGCCAGTCTCTTCAATGTTGTTCCAACATCCAGTCTTCAACTAAAGCATTATTTCCTTTCAATATCTGCCATGGCTGTTTCAACTATCATCACATATTATTTACTATATTTTCTAAATATTGACCCTTTGTGGTCAGTGGGACTGGCTCTCCGTTGGTGTGCCTTGAAAGAATGGATACATTTATATACCTCCACGTTTTATGCTATTGTCAGAGATTTGGCAAGTTTATTAGGTATGTAAATATATGCTTTAAATCTCTTCCAACAAACTTCTTGTTTTGCATTTTAAGAGGTGAGCTTATATAAATGGTCTCTTGGAGTAAAAAATTGAAACTGTAGTCATACCATATGGGCCTGATCATATTTTTTGTGTTTTTACCAGGTCAAATTATGGTAGGATCTAACAACGTTTTCCTTCACACTGATCTAGCCACAAAACATAAAACAACACAGTATTTTGGCATTTGATATGAAAGCTTCATTTGAATACTGGCACCAGAATTCAACTTTTGTTTGAGGATTATAAATGAAAGTATTGACAGAATCTGTGTTGATACTCGTCACTTGAGGATTTGGAAAATTGAGACTGGATGACATCATTTTACATTTTATATTATAAGCAAATCAATTCAGCCCTTAATGAACTATTAGAGATTAAACACACCTAAGTGGTATGAGTATAAAATTAAAATCTGAGCTTTTATATAGCGCTAAGTCCACTAAATGTGCTCAGTGCTTTATGTGTACCATGACAGGCCTTTTCCAACCAAACACCTTCTCAACTCCATGTGGAGTTTACAGAAAATGCAGCCATTTGACAGGCACCCTTGCTCTTGCATACCAGCAAGATCCTCCTGCCTATGGTCAGGTACTCAATAACACCTGAGTGGGGTGAGGAAAATGTGTGTAGATGGCCTTTCCCAAGGTCTAAACAGCATCATGGCACAGCCTGATTGCAAGCTCAGAACCTCAAGGTCATAAGTGGAATGCCTTGACTCCACATCCATGCTGTATCCATGAAAGCATTTCTATCATATTTTTTTTTAATCCAAGATAAAGAGGTAAATTTATATATATTTACATTTGTGTGTGTGTGTGTGGTTTATTTTTTTAATTCCAGTTACAGTCACTATTACTGATTATAAACCAAATCATGATATACATCTAGTTGTATTTATCCCAGGTTTCAGTTATATTTCTTTTTTTTTTCCTTTCCTCCTCTTCAAATATTCTGACTCACTCAGTAGAACTGAGTCTAATGGTTGAACTATTTTTAAAAAAATACATAGTGGTGGTTGTGTTCAAGCCTATGATGTCTCATATCTGGACCTGAGGAAAGAAATAATATCGTAATATCTTCAAATGCATCCTATTTTCTACACTTGTCTCCAGTCATTTCATATTCAGATTTTATAATGAATTATGTTTTTCTATTGGCACTTCAATGTGACATGTTTGTTAAATAGAATCTGAGAGAAATAAAAGATGGATATCTAACATTAGTCATATGAGGATATAGCTAGAAATTTGAGAATTGAGAAATGAATTTTAGATTTGAGGAGAACAAATCAATGCTAATACTCTTATTGATAGCATGATGCATTTGCAAGTTTCACAAGTCCTTTAAACATAACAATTTTGACAATACAATGAGGCAGATGTGTTTTGACCATAATCAATTATTGATATGGGGCTTAGTAATGGATTTTATATCACATCTTTGCACAAACAAAAATTATACACTCTTTCCAAGATTTTCAGTCATTATTCTCAGATAAATTTAAATTAGGAAAATCCAGGGAAAGCTGAATTGAAAGCACAATTTAAGTAAGAACATAGGAGGCACATGAGATGCCAAATGAGCATTTAAACTTAAGATACAAGTCCTGGCCCCTCTAAATGCTTATGTGGCAGGGCAAAGTTTCCATGCTAGACCATTGCACACTCCACTCAATAAACTATTACTTAAAAGTACCAAATTCTTAAGTGTAAAACATCTTTACTTATATATTCTTTACAGGTCTTGGAGTTTCTACATGGATATTAAAGAGTTGGAAAGTTCTGGAGGTCAAATCTATCAAAATGCTGCTCGTACAAATTATTCTTTCTCTATTACTGAGCTCATTTAGTGAGCGGCTGAAAATCTTCGGTGATAATATGCCAGTAATTTATACATTGATCTTCCTGAAACATTTTTCTACTGTGTTAATCATAGTACTGCTGGTCTCTGCTTTGAATTTTTGATTTATGGAATTGAAAATTATGTCAAATGTTGCCATCCGGGAATAATACAGTCATAAATGGGTTTTTGAGATATTTATCTTTCCAGAATCGGCAAATGAGGCAGATCTATAATTTTAGAACATCTCAAGTCAATATAATAATGTTACTAACAAAATTTTTTTGTCATAATTCGATGGTTGGAAATGTTTCTGAGTGAAATAATGTATCGTGGGTATAGTGGAAAGTGGACTTACAACAAACAATCTAAAGTCTTTGGAATATGTCCGAGAATAATACTGTTGTAAGTAGACTCATCATGAATATGCCTGAATTAATGGTTAAGTTCTGGGAAAAACGCTGTTGTAAGTCGTCTTGTGATTCTGTAATCGTACAAAGAAGACAATAAATTTTCAGAAAGAATACTGTAGCAAGTCAACACCCGTCATCTGAAAACTTATATTCCTGGAAAAATAGTGTCAGAATTCAACTTAGGACAGTATTATTTGTGACTTTCAATTTGGTTGAATGTCAGATGTTAACTTAAGACAGTTTTATTCCCAGAAATTTGGTCAAAATTCGAGAAAATTACAAGATTTACTATTTCCACTTTTTCTAGATGAAAAAAAATAAGATCATGTATGAATTGTCAAATTCTGGGCTCAAAATCTTAAAAAATGACTGAAATAAACTGTAAAATCAAGCTTCTTTTTATTACAGGGATGTAAATGACACTTTCAAAAATTCTCTGAAAATTAACTGCCGGGGTTCAGGGGCCGCATAGGCCCTGGTGGGGTCTAGGGGCAACCCCCACTTTGAACTATCATGCCTTTACAGCTTAATAATT
>JAOYNN010320925.1:0-15682 GCA_025770095.1 Goniobranchus kuniei
TTCTTTATTTATTCCTGAACAATTTGATATATAACATGATAATGTTACATGCATTTACAGACACAAAAACTCACTATAAAGTATATGACTTTTATTATCACGTATGGAATTAAAATTAATTCCGCCACAGCGCGTAGAAAATCCCGGTCATAAAGAGTTAATCTCATTGATTTCATGTGGAAGAATTTCTGATGAATAATATTTGTTGTTCATTGTTATCGTTGTAGGATTGTTGTTTTTTTCTTTTTACATCTTATGTTCTCTTTTTACTAGTTGTTTCACTTTTATACTACCGTTATCATTACTTCTTTTACTAAGTCTACCATCAGTTTAGAGAAGTTTCTCTACCAACAAAGATGTTCTGTAGACAATATGGCAGAGGAAAGCATTCTTGCTAAAAGGCTATCTGCCAATTTGTATAGGATATGGTGGACCTTCATTAGTAAAACTAGACAAGGCCTTGCTTTCTTCATGCAATGATAGGTTTATCAGAGGTACAAGACAGCTTGTGAAGAAAACAGAAAAGCTCTTGAGTGCAATTCAAAAGTCAATGAGAGAAAAAAAAAGATGGAAGAGTTGAAAGACCTGAATAGTGAGAGAAGAAAGGTTGAACTTGATAATTGATAGTGATATTTTGGTAAAAAGGGGCTGATGATTTGGCTGATGAAGCTGAAAAGCAGGGGTGCTTGAAGAAGTCCTATGGATTAGTTATGCAGAGCAATGCCTTGAGGAAGGAGTCCAAGACAAAGAAAGAGGGCATTGTGCCCTTTCTAACTCCAAAGCTCTGGAAGGAGCACTGACACACCAACATAAATAAAGTGAAACATTAAGGATTCCCTTGTAAATCATGTAAATATTAAGTATATTTCATGCCTTGAAATGTGTTTTGTGGAGTGTCAGTGTTATCCTATTTATATTACTGTGGATTATCAAATGTGTAGCTGTTGGATATGGGCTCCTGGAAACATCTGTATCCTATTTATATCATTGAGATGTCTTTTTGGTCTGTTTTTCTTTCTTTTTTGTTTTTCATTGTTTGTTGTTTTTTGTTTTTTTTGTTTTGTTTTGTTTTTTTTTTTTGTTGTTTTTGGGTTTGTTTGTTTTTTTGTTGGGTTTATTTTTTTGTTGTTGTTTGTTAATAGTGTGCTCTTATGTATTCTATAATCTTTTAAATTATGTAGGCCTGTTATCTAGAAAAGTTGTTCCTGTTAAGCATGGTTGAGGGAAAGTGAGGAAGTAGACCACACAGGAGATGGTCACAAGATGTCACAGACTAAATTGATGACACCATGACGGAGATTGGCAGAATGGCACAGGACATGATTTTGTTTCAGTTGGTTGTGAGGAAGGATACGCCATGAGAAAAAGATCTGTACACCTGTCATAGTTATAAATGTAGTTGTTTCAATGGTTTTGTTTTTTTTTAATCTCTTGAGCACAAGGACCAGTCAAACTTTGTTGTCATAAACAATCAAACCACAAGCTCTGAGAGATGGTGGTAGCTCAGTTTAGGAGACAATGCATACTCTTTTATAAGACAACTCATGGCCAAGGCGCCCTGCTCATTGGTGCAGAGTTTTTCAAATAAAAGATAAAGATTGCATTTATATAGCGCTTTCCACCGTTCTACGAAGTCTCAAAGCGCTTTACAAAACTTTATCCCCTAGCAGGCATACCCCCCTAGGAAGTATAAAGTAAAGTGCGGAACATTTTGCGCAACAATACCAGCCTATTGCTAGGTACTCATTCAACCCTGAGTCGAGTGAAGCAATTAGGGTAAATTTTCTTGCTTAAGGAAAAAAACAAGTCGCTGGCGGGAATCGAACCCGGGACCTCCGAGTCCCAAGCCGACGCCTTTACTATTGAGCCATCTGTGCCACCCCAAAAAAGGGAGAAATCAGTCTTATTCCAGAGGGCAGGAAAATTTCCAGAGACATCATTGCATCCAAGAAGCAAGTATCTTGAAACCCTATGTTCACTATTGCCTTCTTCCAGCCATCCTCTAAAGCCCACAATGACATCCACTCTAAGCGCCATTTCTGCTTCAAAATCAGTTATGCATCTTTCTGGAAATCATTTTTCCTTACCCAGTCCCACCTACAGCAAGAATACAGAAGCCCAGGAGGGACTGCAAAGTCTGCACGGACAGAAAGAGAAAGGCTGACCATCTCACCTACACCCCTCCCCCTAAGTCTTTTAAACAGACAGAAACATATTTTTGGCGTCCAAAATGCCATGTTGCCCTCCGCTTTTGGCAGTGTTTTGAGTCTTCAATTGACAATACTGCATAAATATTCATGCTGGAACATTGTGATTAGTGTCTTTGGCTGTGTACAAATTTCATTTTTTCTATTTTTATTTTTGTTTTTAACTTCCCAAAAGTAAAAATATGATAGATCTATTCCAACTGTTCATATTAATGTAATTACTTCTAAACTTTTAGTTCACATGGTCTGTACAGACTTGCCAAATCCTAAGAAAATTTCACATTCCTACAAAAAAATGATCCCAACTACAAATCTACGAATGTTCGTGAGTTGGCTATGAAAATCGTTGATCGCGTGACATTCCGAGCGCCGTAAATAAATGTTAATGAAAAAGACAGAATTTAAAAAACGAGGCAGATGCTTGCCAACCAGCTTCATCTGGGCAAGGTAATCGGTGAATAACTTACCAGTATCAGATCGATATTAACGATTTCCAATCAAGTAGACCTATGCAGTTCATCCTTACCTTTTAATAGTAATTTTAACGTGGTTCAGCTGAGTACGAATACCAAAGTTAGACATTCTAGCCATCGAGACTTTCGCCTAACTTTGAATTCTTCTTCTTTGTGATTGCTCAGTTCATTGAGTTGTGTAGTTTTGTGCCTGTAGTCAATCATTGTCTCATTTCAAACCTTCGTCCGCCTTTGTGAAATAACTTTATTTTTAAATTTGCCACTTCCTTTGCGAACATTCTTGTGGACCTAGACATTATTATCATTCAATCTGGATTTTACACTCTTTCTTTGGTGCTCCATATAGATCTAGACCTAGATCTAGATCTAGTAGGTCTAGACGGGAATAGCTTCTAGATCTAATTGATATAGATAGGCCTGCTCCACGTGTTGTCTGTTGACAGTGTTTAGCCTAGAATAGATCTAGATCTAGACTAAATGTAATAGTTTAATCTACCAACTGATTTAGAAATTTAGAAATTTCTTTTGACTGCTGCTAACTGGATAGATCTAAATCTAGATATAAAATCTAAATGGCCGAACCAACCAAGAAGAAAGCCAAGACTACTGGTGCATCTCAGCACTTTCAAAAATTCATACTCTGAGGAATGGCCATGCATTACCAAATCAACTGTAGACATTTATCACGCCTTTTGTACTGTCTGTTCGACAGATTTCTCTATTCGTCATTCAGGACGCTATAATTGCAAAACTCACGTGACTCCTGCTAAACATAAGAAATATGCTGAGTCCAGGGGATCCGCAAATATTGCATCAATGTTTAAGTCCATATCAGCAAACAGCACAAATTCATCATCTGTATCAATTTTAAGAGCAGAGGCTATGGTGGCGGAATTTATTGCCAAACATAGTTTATCTTTGTCTGTCCCTGATGAATTAGTGCCACTAATTACAAAAACTTCTGCCACTGGTTTTGCCAAAGACATGCGCTGTGAAAGGTCAAAAGCTACCGCACTAATAAATGGAATTTCATCAATATCACAAGACTCTATAGTCCAACGCATGAGAATTGGTCCGTTCACTTTAACCACTGATGAATCTAACGATGTGGGGAGTTCCAAGTTACTTCCCCTGGTAGTACGTACCGTCAGTGAAATGGATGTGAACAGTGAAATCGTAAGTGTGTCTCAATGTGAGGGTTCTGCCACTGGAGAAAAGATCTTCTCTTTAATAGACAATTTTTTTAAAGTTAATTCCATCCCTTTAGCTCATTGCATTGCTCTTGGCGGAGATAATGCAAATCTGATGTCAGGTGACAAGAAAAGGGTTTAAGGATTCTGCCTTGAAAAAAATCCTAACATTGTTTGCTGGTTGCCCTCTTCATCTTGTTCATATTGCCGCATCAAAAGGAGCGGACTGTTTACCAGTCAGCATTAACGAATTGCTGGTGGACATGTACTTTTTCTGTCGTCGTAGCTCTCTGCAGACACATCGATTCAATGAACTTCAAGAACTGTATGGAGAGGAACCATCAAAATCCTCAAACATGGTCCAACAAGATGGCTGTGTGTAGGACGTTGTTTAGATAGGGTTCTGTTGAAGTGGGACATTTTACAGGATTTTTTAAAAGCAGAGTTAAAGAAAGAACTTAGTGCATTTGCAAGATCAACAGTGGAGAAGATTCTAGAGACACTAAGGTCAAGATCAACTCGCTTGTACCATGTTTCTCAGGTATTCCATCAAACCTTTGGAGCAATTTCTAACAAGCAACCAATCTCAATCTCATGCACCAAAGGCAGCTTCCATCTGTCAAGAATCAGGATCCCTTGTCAGACAAATCATGACTAGGTTTGTCGTTCCAACTGCATTTTGTGGGAATAAAGCTGTAGAAGATGTCCAGTACCACCTCCCCTATTACATAAAGGCAGACAAGGAGTTAGAGAATACATAAGTAATAAAAGTGAAAATGGTCTGACAGATAAGAAGATGATAGAATTTTACATTAACATTCAGCTTTTCTTTAAAACTGTGGTTGATTATCTGCTAAAAGTACTGCCAATCAACGACAAAGTACTACATATAAAATTTCAGTACCCAACCCCCTTTACCTGTCATACGCCGATGCTTCAGATATAAGGTTTTTGGCAAATTCCTTTCCAATTTTGGTAAAAAGAGACTGCTCGATTTATGACATCCAGGAGCAGTTTGCTCTTCTTCAAAGCAGTATCCCTGAGAATGCCAATGAAGTTAACCTGCACACTGACCATTTCTGGATCTTGCTTCAGCCTGAATACCCTGCTTTGGTGCACTTTATGTTGGGGCTCTTGACTATACCGCATAGCAGTGCCCATTGTGAAAGAGTGTTTTCTGCAGTGCGCAAAATAAAAACTCACCAGAGATCCCTGCTTGGACCAAGGACATTAGAATGTCTGCTGGTGATCAAACACAAACAGGAAAGTACCTTCAATGTTAGTCAAATGTCCGACAACTCGTTATTCCTGAGTTCTCGCTATTCCCAAACACCTAAACTGAAAGGCTACTCAGTACTTTTGAAGAAAAAGTTTTAGTTTTATTGGCCATAATTGCAAAGAAACAAATTAATGAATAGGTCAGGCTAGAATATTGACGATTTGCACCGGACGAAGAAAATTAGTTCAAGGAAGGAAAAGAGGAAAAGTTTAGAGATTAAAACAGTGTGTGCATGCGTGTTTGTACACACCATGTGTGTTCATGTTTGATGTGTGCAAGTGCAATGCTGAGATGACGTAAAATTCATCTCAGTACGATTCTGAAACCGTAGACTACGTATTAGGCATAGTGGTTGGGACCCTTACATCCAGCATCAGATTGACCAAATAGAAATGGTTAGGAGGAGAGCTGCACGATTCGCCATGGGAACATATGATAAAATCGCAAGTGTCACCAACATGCTGGATGAATTAGACTGGCCATCTCTGCAAACAAGAAGAAGAAGTGCTTGCCTCACAATGATGTACAAGATCAAAAACAACCTAACTGCCATTTCCCAACCTAACTGCCATTTCCAATGGCGATCTTCAAAAGCCCAACAGACCAACAAGAAACAGCCACGAACACACCTATATAGCACTATCTACCACCACAAATTACAGAAAATTTTCGTTTTTCCAAAGAACCATATGAGAGTGGAGCCAATTACCAAAAGAGATAACATCGGCAGCAACAATAGAAAAATTCAAAGAACACCTTTCGGACTATTTACAAGCACGTCATAGCAGGAGCAATCAGACACCTAAGTAGTTGCAGAAAGTAAATAAGAATGTCAGAATTTTCATAAGTTAAGGAAGACATTAAACGGCAGATTACACTAGGGCTGGCTGGGTTATGGTAAGCTAGATTCTGTGAAATCACCACACTGTGCAGGCCTACATGTAAATGTATCCCACTATTCCCGTGTGTCAGTGGAAGCTAATCTACTAAACCTGTCATTGCAGTATTTTGCAAATTAAAATCCAAAATTTTGCAAAAATTTACAATATAAAAGAGCAAATTTTGCAAGTTTTTTGCACAATTTTACAAATTTGGCAAGATTTTATAACACAAGATGCTGCAAATTTACAACTGTCCGCAAATTACCGTAAATTTTACCAAAAAAATTAATTTTCAAAAATATATCACCTTTTCTTGATGTTTATTTATCCTCTTTGTTTTGCTTTGATCAGTTTGAATGGCTATGATATAGACAGAGACAAAGAAAAGAGACAAAGAGAGAGACAGAGACTACCACAGAAAGAATAAGAAAGAGGAATGACTCTCTAAGACTAAAGCCGAATGATCAATGGTGTTGGCCAACCAGTGCCGGCAGTAACATTTTTAAAAAACATATCTGCCATAGGCTAGTAGGCCTAGTGTTAGCTGAGAAGATAACACTTAATCTACCAATTTTTTTCTGACTCTCCATCTCCCATTA
Source organism: Goniobranchus kuniei (assembly GCA_025770095.1). Classification (NCBI taxonomy): domain Eukaryota; kingdom Metazoa; phylum Mollusca; class Gastropoda; order Nudibranchia; family Chromodorididae; genus Goniobranchus; species Goniobranchus kuniei. The sequence goes on from JAOYNN010320925.1 coordinate 6,630, forward strand.
CCAAGTTTTTTTCCTGTTGTGACAGTTGTGACACTGTCAAATGACCAGTCATACTAAAATATTAATTAAAAATTCATTTTTTAAGCAACTGACATCAAATTTTCACATCACATTGATGAATACCTCCAGTTTAATGAAAACTTGCTTTTAACGCAAAAAGTATGACTTTTTTGTTTTTTATCCTTAAAAATGGTTACCTGGTTGGTATGAGGTTTTCTAGGTCTAGATCGGTCAGATCTAATCTAGGTCTAGATCCAGGTTCTAGTATCCCCTTCTCATCGTACTTGATGATAGGATTTAACATCAGAATCTGAATCTTCCTTGATTGATAAATCAGAGTCAGTATTAGATGTAACATCTTCTGAATTAAAATTTCGTATGAAATCAAACACAATTTCATACAGATTTCATCTGCAATAGGCCATCCTTCACAGCAGAGGCAGTTGGAGACTTAATTGTTTAAATTACAGCTCTATTTTCTGATCTAGAAACTTGAAGGCCTAGCAGTTCAAGCAGTTTCTTCCTAATATTATAGGGTTTCGACTTTCATTTTTAGGAAGCAAGGGAGGCCACGGTAAGAAAGGAATTGGACTCTGAATGAGGCGCCTTGTGTTAAGTGGCATTTGAGCGGATTGGTAGATTTAGGCTAGAAACATACTAAATTCGGTTTGAAGGAAACAAATGAAGGAAAGAAGTAACGCAGGCCAAGATTACAAAAGAAATAGAGTCTTCACCGACGGTCTAAAACATATGACATCCAACTTACAGCAACTGTTCATGGTCTGTCCACTTCATCTTGCTGGAGGAAAGTGATGAGCAATCACTCACTGTCATGCTGAATGCCAACAGCATCACTGAGTCTAGTGTGGAGATTTATCAAGTTCAATATCTTTTTAATAGTTATCGCACAAAAAATCTGATTTCGTTTTTGAAACGAGCGAAAACATTTCTAGTCAAGATTCAAGAAGAATTCCTCTTATTTTCCATTACCGGTATAACATAATAATTTTAAAAAGGATAAATATTCCACAGGGTGTGCAGAGAGGGGAAGGGGAAAGGTGTGTTGTTTCCCCAATCGATTTTACAATGTTATACAGAGACTTTTTTGTACTGCAGGACACAAATAGCGGCTGCAGTATATTTATAGTGTTGATTCCTTTAACAGTCTCCATTTTGAAGACAACAGTTGGTCGGACTTAGTGTGTTTCTGGCCTAAGTGATAGGTTCAGAAAAAAAGGAAACAAATCTGACAGACATGCAAAGGCCGATATGAAATTTATTTTTAATAACAGCTCAAAAAGAGAGAAATATTTTTGAAAATTAATTTTTTGGGTAAAATTTGCGGTAATTTGCGGACAGTCGTAAAGTTGTGGCTGCGAAAAACTGTAATGACAGCTAAACATACTCCAACTCCTTGAGTGACCCTCCTGCCTCCGCCCCTCCGATTCCACTCCCCTCTCTCATTAAGCGGTGCGGTTAAGCGAGGCCCTCTGCCCTACTGGGCTGATCTTTTGTTTGAAAGAAAAAGATAATAAAGGAAAACAAGCAAATTTAGTCAACTTCTTTGACTGTTTTACCATGCTTAATCCTAAGTCTAGCGAAGGAAATACTCAATAGTTGACCTCTTTTTTCATACTCGCTACTTTCCTGTAAATTTTAATCACTCAAATGAGGGAAAAAAACAGGGATTTAAATTTTACTCGCTATTTCCAAGCTCATGCTATTTCTGTGTGCGTTGCTTTCATGTTCCACTGTAGCATAAATAACTTTGAAAATGCCCAAGAAAGCCTACCGCTCAAGGTTTTTGCTTTTTCTCAGGGGCTAGCACTCACATGGTTAAAAGATGATAAAATGCTTATTCTTCACACCTATGTCTAATTTTTGGGCTGCTGAATTCAACTCTGGAATCAAAAATGACTTTCCGATTTTTGCTTCAATCTTATCGCCTCTGCTATTTTAAGACTTCCAGCCAGAAGCAGACCCATCTGCTGACGATGCGGCCGAGTGACTGTGAAATAATATCGCAGCAGTAAACATCTGAAATCAGACAGGCGACATATTCATGCCGCTGATGTTGGCAGGTTGGTCCGAATGTGATCCTTTGATATAGAGGATTTTTGTACCATTTCGCTCGGCCATTGTCTGTCGTCCGTCTGATTTAGTTTGGTGTGAATGCGCGCTTAAGCTGGTCTGCAATGTGCATCATGATGTGTTGAAGGAGTGAGCAGAGCGATGTATCTGTTTTCATATGCCTTCCCGCCAAAAATGTACTAAAAATCAGGCAATACTTTACGTAACAGCATGCACAGCCATAATGAAAAGCAATGGCAACTTTTGACAGCTTTGGTGTTAAAAGTTCTTTCCCTTTTTCTAAACATAGTGATCCAACTGTGCAGACACAGCTCTGTCTTGGGGTGGCAGAGTACTAATTAATGGCCCGATCTCACTTAACCCATACATTAACATCCATTTTGGGATGTGTGTCTATGCCATTGCCAAGTATTTTTGCTATCTCTAGAACTGACATATTTTACATCAGAAAAAAAATTATAGCTCCTAAACCATTATATATATTCAGGTGACACTTTCAGGATATAATAATGATAGATTGATCTACATTTTGAGGAGTTATCAAAGGTCACATGCCATTGTAGCGGATCATGTGTGCCTATGATTTCCAAATACTCCCATTCTCAATCATCAGTACCAGTAGCAACACCCCCCCCCCACTTTCCCCCTGGTCTCACATTTCCACCCTGACAAGGCTCAATATGCTCATCGTTATCACTGTCAGATCGAGCAACTCGTCAGCTACACGGTTATATTAACTACACCACGGATTGCTGCGGTCCCCATCGCTTTCCTCATCTCTAGACTCATTAGAGTCAGTCACCCTAATTTTCAGAATCCACATTGGCTGGGTAACCAAAGTAAACAGCTCAACAAATCTGGTTTTATCTCGCTTGTTTTATTAGATCTGGGCTGAAAAACTTCATACAGTATCAGCAGTCTACTCGCCATCAAGGAAACCATTCCCGAAACAAACGTGCATTGTTTTATTCTATAATGGACTCCAATAGTGGTGCTGGTCAGAGTACGACTGTAGTCGTACTTGACACTGGGAAGTAGATACAGTAAATACAACTATAGTTGGGGATGGCAATGTAAGGGTTAATCAACTCGAGTGCCCTGTTATAAATCAAGATGTCTATAGTCTGTTTCAAAATTCAGAGCCACCGAAAAACATCTGTATCTTTCTCTTTTTATCGTTCTGAGATTTTGTGTGGTGGTTCGATGCATCCATGACCAAACGAAAATGATTTTTTCAGTTCAAAATCGGCTTTATTAGAGAAATTTGTTTATTTGTCCTATATTAAAAATGTAGAGCTGCAAAATTTCAACATTTCAGTGTAATACAATGGATCTTGACATAACTCAAGACAACAAGGTTTGACACTAAGTGTAGAAAACTATACGCATGTTTATCTCAATTTAATAAGGATCTTTTATAACAGATCTAGATCTACGTCATGTTCTTTTGCCTACTGAACAAGTAGTAGCGATACGCTACTCTAGATCCAAAAGAAAAAACAAACAACTATTCTTATTCTAGCATTTTTCTTTTGGTTTCATTGGATGTTCAAATGAATGGGATCGTTTGAATGTAAATCATAAAAATATTGTGCATTCAACCATCTTGAGTATTTTATATAGCTCTAATAGAAAAAAAATAGCTAATTATGCTAGATAAAAATTTAAAAATAGGATTTTTTCCTTTGGTCATGGTCATTCCAGACTCATACTCAAAATTTCAGTTCCATCTGATTTTTAATTTGGAAGTTATAGGCCTAAATATGTCACTTTGAATTTTGAAACGGTCTATAGTACCAATATACTTTAATACTACAATTCAGTTTAAATGGATAAAAATAGCAGAATGCATCATCTGCTTCCATCTACGTCTGATGAAAAATGTCATGGAGATTTAAATTTCTGACATCCTTCTGAGTATCAGTAAAATTTAAGTTGCTCATATAGTGCATTTAGTTTTAGCAGCGAATGTATTATGATTGATTGTGATTATTGGTTAGTACTTACTATTCACTTCTTCATAAACTAGAGGACACTTCCTGGCAACCAGGCAGGTGTGAGTAATTGGTAATGATATAAAATAAAGTAGAGACCTGAGCAGAAGTAGCCCAGAGGTTCAGGACATCAGCAAAACCAGCAGATCAGGACATTTAAAGGCTTTTAAGCAATGATGAGCTGTGCACAAGAAGAAAATTCCATCCCCTCTCTCCCATCCCCAATACAGGAGGCCTAAATCAATACCTACATGGTACCATTAAACTAATAAGATTAACCATCTACATGTGTCAATGAGTTGATTGGTCAATCAAAGTTTGACACAATGACAACAGGGAGTCAAATTCCTGCCCATTGAAAGAGCTGAGTCTTAGAATTAAATTTCCTGGCTTTGAGCAGTTTTGAATGCCACTGTTCTCCTCCTGGCACAATTCTATAGATACTTGAACTTTAACCTTCCGTTGACAGAGCATGGGCGTTTTGTCTGGCCAGCGCAGGCTCAGGTGATGCCTATGGAGCTGGAAGTAAATTTCAAAATAAGGATTAAAGATTGAATCTGCAAATACATTTGAATCTGCTTATTATGAATACAAAAGGGCATATCCACATACTGTTTCTGCTATCACACCAAGCATATCGAAAGGCTCAATGTCATGCAGTACAATGCTGCCAGACTAGTACTCACAAGGAAAAGAACAGGCCACCTCACTCCAATTTTACAGTCTTTACACTGACTTTCATTCACTAGAAGATGGATTTTAAAACAGCCATTCTATGTAACAAGGCAATTCTAAACATGGCCCAATCCTTATATTAAAAAAAACTTGGACCCAGGGATCCTGATTGTATTACACCTTTCTTCTTTAGCTATATTAAACTTTTGCCAAAAGCCCCAGATCTACAGAGCAATGTAAACATTTCAAAACTATTTGTACAAGAAAGAATGTTTAGTAGAATTGCATTGTGCCTTTTTGTTTGCTGTCTATATAGCCTGCATAACATTGAACTATTGTTTTTAATAGTTATATTTTTTTCACATTTTCACGACACTTCCCTTAAAGTCATGGCTGGACGTGTGATCCCATGGGAAGCGAGCGAGAGAGAGAGAGAGGCAGCCAGCCAAGCAGCCATCTGCAAGTGTGTTGTGAAACGTGTGTTACCGTGGCTATCTGTAGTAAGCCTATGCCTTCGCCTGGGGCCATGACCAGACCGCATTCTTTTTACTTCAAAACGAAAGCGATAACAATGATTTGACAGATGCTATTCCACAGTCTAAATGAGCTGGGGAAGAAAGAATTTAGGTGGCAATCTAGATTTGAATGTGGTACTCTATAGCTTTGCCCTCATCAGCGTACATATGAAATTTGGTAGAATGAGATCTAATTTCGCTACAGAGTGGCATGGTTTACAACGTATACAGCAAACGTAAGGGAAGACCTAAAACACCAATCGTATCCACGTTAAGAAGACCTTAAAAAGTTGTCCGAAACCAAATGGGCTAGTAAACTAACCAGCCTATCAGACCTCGAACATTTACGCCAGGTTACTCAAAACAGGAAACATTTGTAGGAAACCTCCTACAGATCTCCCAGGCGGAAGCGTCAGGTGACACTTCAGCGACAGGGATTTAAGTCAGTTAAGTCATTATTATTATTAGTAGTATTAGTATTATTATTATTATTATTATTATTATTATTATTATTTTCAATTTTTATGTGATGATAATGTTGATTATCATCATTTTTATTATTATCACCATAATAATAATAATACTACAGTAGTGATCAGCTATGTGTCCGCCGGCTATCTGTCTATTTCGCCAAAGTGGCCGTTTTTGGCACAAAACATGTTTTTTTCAACAAAAAACAGACCTCTAAGTCCAAAATCAGAAACTTCGCCTAAGTGTCCATTTTGATGAGCGAAAATCCCTACCTACTCAAGAATAATTTGTTTTTAATTCGTCAAAATGCACTCACAAAATAGAATGAATGGGACATTGCATCATCCATTACAATATGAAGAATAAAATGAGGGCCTGATGTTACAGTACAATGTTATGGGTATGCCATTGCACCATCACAATGAAGACAGCAGCCATTTACTTTGTTTGACATTACAGGTGTACCTAATTTCACCCAATTGACTTTTGTATATTGCTAGTGACCGCCCCTCCCCTCTCTTTCTTCAAACTTCATTGGATTGATTGAATTGTGAGCATGTCGTTTTTGGCACTGTGGGTGTTTAAAGATTGCAGAGCTACTTAATTTAGGCCAATCGCCTTTTGACTGTGCATAGTAACCACCCCTTCCTTCTCAGTCACCCACTCATGTGATTGAAGGTATTTCTAGCGCATCGTCTCTTTGGTTGTCCAGATGACTTAGCCTGACTGGTTGAGGACTCTTTTAACGAACCGGTGCTAAGTGACCATATGGCCCGTGACTGGATATGCAGATAAGGATTAAGGTGGAGAGAGGGGTTTCTTGCTGGTTACCTAATGAGGCGCTGAGACTGGCACTTTCCTTGGTTTCAATTTATGACTTTTATGTCGTCTTGGAAGGACAGAACAATTAAGTTTTCAAATAAATGTGTAAATGCCCTTCTTTTGTTTCTTTTCTTTCTCATGCGTGTAGATGTGGAGTACAAAAGATTGGCTACATATGTATCCTCCATAAACAAGGTTATCTTCCTGAAAATTAAAAACTTTCGTCTTAGTGTCCGTTTTGGCAATGTGTCTGATTCTGCTGCTTCAGGCAGACGAGACACACAGCCGATCACTACTGTAATGATGAAAATAATTATAATTATTTTCATCATTATCTTTAGATTATGGTGATGATGATGATGATTTATTATAAAATTTTCACTTCTTTCACTCTGTATTCAGAACTCAGCATAAAGAGCCTTGTTTTGCTTTGTTGGGATGAGCTAGACGGTAAAGAGTCATAAAAACGACAAGAGACTACCTTGTACATTTGTTTATTACGGCAATGCCACACGATGCCCTCAACTTGGTTCAACTGGTTTTCAGATGTCATCCAAGCAACCAATCCATCATGATCTGTAGGGTCAGGACAGGTCAAGGCTAAACTGCCATGTGCAATCAAAACATGGAATGGACATTTTTTGGAGCCAAGATCTGAGGGAAAATATAACAGTTCATGATTAAATCAGTACTGCTGTGACAAGTACCACAGATCTTTCTTTGGCTATCAGTCATGTAGAAATCTATCCACCAACCGTGAATTTCCAGTACCTTTGAGAAGCCACATGGAATAAAAGAAGGAATTTGAAAAAATCACCGTTTTTCTATCTCATTTAAGCATACATATATATACATACATTACAGATGATAAATGATAGAAACAAATAGCACTGAATAATCCCCAAGTGAAACAGAAATCCCAACTGGTGAAAATATTTCTTTTCATTGTTCTCTTCTTGATGTCTTGTGTCTGTCTGTGTCAAGGTTTATCCTTCAAAAGCTCATGGCTCTACTTATTACTTGTTTCTTCATGAATTAGAGAATTGAATTGCAGATAGCCAAACACGTTTGTTGGTGTTTCATATGAAATTTGTGAAGATCAGGTTCCAGATGGAATTCATCCAGAATTTGACTTATTGTTATGTAGCATTTCTGCTCAACCATAAAACTACAAGTCAATAGTTTTTATATGACAAATGTAATGGAATCAAAATATAAATCTACATGAAAAAAAAAAGACAGAAAAAAAAAGAAAATCTGTAAAAGAGCATGAAGACAGCTACTTTAAGCCGGACAATGGATCTGCATTTTCTTCAACTCTTGTAAGATTAGACCCGTCAACATCTATGAAAAATTTTACAAGATCTATTTAAGACATAAATGGTGTTGGTCCATGTTTACAATCCTACAGGTGAATGGCCTGATGCCAGGTGCTTGGGAAAGACTATCAACAGAATTTTCCTTACTCTTACTACTATAATCAAGTGTACTATATGAGTACCAGATCTCTTGGGAAAAAAAAAAATCCGAGCTTTTATACAGCACTATCATTAAATGTGCTCAAAGCGTTTTACAAGTGTTCCAGATAGGCCTTATCCAACCAAATATCTTCTCAATTCCAAGGGTGTGTAAAAAATGTCTTCATGGTATGAAATGGTGGAAATGATTTCTGAAGGAATGTCTGTATTGTAATGCAGACAAATTATTATGTTAATCATCCTCTTGACGAAGGCTGATTCCAGTTCTTACTGTATGGATTTCCGTTGATGTTTGTGCCAATCAATTCAAACGTCTGACCACAAAGTTGAGATAGAGGTTGGAATTCAATCACAAGATCACAGGGACTCTCTTTATTTTCACTGCAAAAACAGCAGAAATTATTTCAAAATGAACAGGCAGCTGAATGATAGATCAAGCACATCATTATGATCATCCCTAGAGATACACTGTCCCCCCCCCCAAATAAACAAACAAACAAACAAAACAACAACATAAAAATAATGTATAAGACTCCAAGATGAGTACTGAATGAAATGGTATTACATAATGGGGCAAAACAGATTTAAAAAGAATCACTTTAAAAATCAAGAGTTAAAAATAGAATACAAATTGAAATGCCAATACAGAACCAGACTAATGAAGTCCTACAATATAAAACAACATCACTGATATCGGTACAGTTTGATTACATCCAAACTCACACAGTGATATCAAACACAACAATCGTACTAATTACATTAAAATTATTATAGTTGAAGCTTGTATCTCTCAGAAGTAAGACAAGCCTCTTTTTAATTTTAAAAAAGTCAGAACGTTCCGACGAAACAAAAAAAGCGGATTTCTGCTTTTTGGCGGAAATGTGGCACCTATGCAGTGTTCATCCACAGCGAGTAAAAAAAGAGAGAGAGAGGTGGGGGGGAAGAGAGAGAGAGAGAGAGAGAGAGAGAGAGAGAGAGAGAGAGAGAGAGAGAGAGAGAGAGAGAGA